>VXBT01009500.1:3906257-4004109 GCA_013400235.1 Oriolus oriolus | reverse complement strand
GTGGCGCTGGCCGTGGTGGCCGTGTGCTCCGCCACCGCCATGGCCGACGCCGCGCTCTGGTACTGGCCCCTGGACACGGCCGGGGGAAGCGTCAACTTCGTGATGCTGCTCAACTGGACCGTCATGATCCTCTACAACTACTTCAGCGCCATGTTTGTGGGCCCCGGGTACGTCCCGCTGGGGTGGACGCCGGTAAGCGCTACCTTGCGACCGCCTCGTCCCGGGGCCGCGCGGGGGACCGGCGGGCAGCCCTGGGGCCGGGCCGGCCGCCCCCACGGCCAGGACGGTAGAAATCGCGTGATTTTTGATGCCACCGTTTCTCCTCTGTCCCCCAAGAACGCTCCACGCTCTCAAGCCACTCCTTCCTCCTTATCTTGTTCGAAATCTTTCCTGTGCCTCTGCCCGCTTTGCTGCTGCCGCTTCCAGAGTTTCCAGTGTGCCCTGGCTTGCTCCTGATACCGAAATCGGACAGATAGAAACTTTCTAACACAGTTTTATTATTAGAAACTTGAAGTATGGACACTTGAAGTATCCTTCCTCTAATCGAGTGTGCCGAGCGTTGGGTAGCAGAGTTTTTATCACCCACATTGATTACACATTCATTAGCTATCCCCGCTTACTTAATATATAACTATATGTAATGCATATGTAATGCTTTACTTAACGTAGTCACATTCCTTCTCGGAAGTCCTTATGTGGCCTTTTGGGGTCTTCTTTGGTGATCTTCAGTGGCCGGTATTGTAATATTTTAGGTGGCCGTTCCTTGACCCCGGCTGTCGAGTGAGCGCAACACTGTTGATTTCCATGCCTCCTGTTCTGTCACCCTTGCAGAGCTGAGCTGGCAGCCTGCTTGCCTAAGTTGCATCCTTTATCTGCTTCTGCAAGGCTCTGTTGTTCTGTTTTGCTGCCGTTCTCCATCCCCTCCCTGTGCTCTCAGCGGTCTGGTAACGCTGCTTGTCTGGCAGCAGTTGCTGTGTTTTATAGAGGCTTCTCAAAGCAAAGCAACAGGAAACAAGCACTGTGAGCTGGGAATGAGAACCTCAAGGTTATCTGCATGCTCCTGCAGACACCTGTTTTGGAGATTTTGCTGCTAGCAGTTACAACCAGAAGAAATTAATTTAGAAAATTTGTTTTTTTATTTTATGCAAGCCAGAAAATTATATGGTTACCTTATGCTTAACACAGTACAAGATAGAAATTTGCATTTCCTGTGCTTCAGTAATCTCTTGGAAGAGTTGTAGTCAAGAATGATACAGGTTCAGTATCTCAAGGCAGCTGCCTGGAGCTTGTGTTCCAGTGGCATGATACAAAGTTTAGTACTGGTCACCTTTCTAATTGTGGAATATTACTCAAGACAGAGTCTAGGCAGAAGAGGATCCTGATAATCATTTTAGCAGGACAACTGGGTGGGTACTCCACTTCCTGAGTGGAAGATTTTGGCCACTACTTGCTGTCTGCAAGTATCTCTGTCGTCTTGCTGTAGTTGGGGGGTGTGTGTGTAAAAGAGATTGTAAGAGAGTTGAACATCAGTGTTTACCAGTGCTGTACATAAGTAATGTGGTTTGTGGTGTAAAATGGAGAGAAAATGTGCTCAGGATTTTTTTTTTTTTATTAGGACAACCACATGCTGACTTTTTACTCTCAGAACTTCACTATGAAACCCTGCTTGTACAGTTCCTCTTCCTGACAGAAGAACTGTTTATTTCTTTTAGCAACCAGCACTTTCAACAGTGGAAGATGGCTGTGTTGATAGCCAAGAGATTAGCTAGGAGATTATTTAATTTTGTTTTTTCCTCTGCTTGACGCCTACCATTAAATAGGGTTGGACTATGAAACACACCCTGTCAGAAGAAGTCGAAGGTCCTGAGGTTAGGAAAATGCCAAGAAAAACATTGCCAGTGGAGTTATGTATACATCTAACATTCCTATTCTTCTGTTTAAAGGAAAAATCTCAGGATTGCATGTATCTCCAATACTGTAAAGTGTGTCAGTCTTACAAGGCACCTCGTTCACACCACTGTCGCAAGTGTAACAGGTACTGCTTCTCTTTACAATTGTTTAAAGTCTGTATTAGAGCAGCTTCAAATCTAATGATGGGCTATTACCATAATTTGTTCTTCCAGCACTTGCATTATGCTTTTTTAAAAAGCTTCAATATGAACACTATAGCCCTTTCAAGTATTTCCACTTTCTAGCTGTATCATTTCTATATAGTTTTGCTGTGTTTTAGTTCTAAAAAACGACTGTCTTTAATATTTTTTATAGTTTGAAATCAGTTTCTCTTAAGAACTTCTTCATGGTACTAGCAAAACAATGCAGTCCTGCTTCAGGGATGTAACTCTGTGTAAATACCTAAAAATCTTCTGAAATTCTTTTAAAATTCTTAGTCCAAACATTGACCTGCTTAGAGAGTAGAAATACTGATTCTGTTGTCTTTCCGAATGGGAATTAAACGTTGATCTGAATGGAAATTTTGGACTGTTTTTTCACTCTTCACCAAAGCGGCTTTTTGAGGGGAGTTGGCATGTTAAGTGAAGTAATAAGCCTTTTGGCTCAACTTCAGAAGTTTTCACCGTGTTATCTTCCAACAGACTTGTTCTGATACAAAGGATACTTTATTATAAATAGCTGTCACTGGAATTTAGTGCATCTTGAAAACAGCAAGGCATTTGAGCTGTCTGCAGTCCAGGCAGGTCATCCCCTGAAGGACTCTTAAGAGAATGTGGTGCAAGGATATTGCAACATACACGTTCATTGTTATTTCTGTAAACCCAAGATGTGCAGTCAGTGTTTTTTTAGGAAACAGAAACTGAAACTCCAAAGCAGTGCTGTAATTTGGCTACATCATGCCCAGATTTAAAATTAACAATCCTTTTCCTTGAGTGACAGTCTTTACACTGAGGACTGATGACTTAGGTGGTCACTATCACACTTCTGTGTAACTTTAAATATTCTTTCTGTGAGTAATTCACAAGGAATTTGGTATTTCCTTTATTTTCCTGGTATTCTTATTTTTAAAAATTATTATTGTGATCATAGTTCTTACAATTCCCATTCTATGGCTCTGTCTCCAGGCTCTGCACTGTGGTGTTTATTAGCAACTAGTAAGTGTGAGTAAATAGGAGGATAGATAATTAGGGAGGGTAGGACCTGGAAGTACTTTTTATTTGCTTTTCTTCGTTCTACAACATGGAAATATAATTCTGGATAGCAACTAAAAAGAAACAACTGTGTTGCAATGTCATAAATTGGTGGGTCCAAATGAAAGAATGGAGGTTGAGAAGTAGAAAGTCAGCCATCCTTTGAGTTTTTTGAGACACACCATACCTGTCCTTTATATTGATCAATATTTATCATTCACAGATGTGTCATGAAGATGGATCACCACTGTCCTTGGATCAACAACTGTTGTGGATACCAGAATCATGCATCTTTCACTCTGTTTCTCCTCTTAGCTCCACTGGGATGCATTCACGCTTCTTTCATATTTATTATGACAATGTACACTCAGCTTTACAACAGAGTAAGAAAAGATAACTAAAATGCTTAAAATATTATTTAAGTCATGTGCATAGTCTTACCTCTGGAAGTATGAGAGAATTTGGTTTTCTGAGAAGAAGCATGTGGAATTCCTTGTTATTCTTTCCACATGCACTCCTGTTTCTGCTCTGTACTGGTAAAAAGTATGTGTGTTAATGGAGGAGGATTCAGAGAAAGTTGTTTTTATTTCCATTCATTTTTTTCCCCTGTTGCTTCTCATAATCACAGGGAGTTTCCTAGTGCTTTACATTGGCCGAAGACAGTTTCTGAGTAGCACTTTGTGTACAGAGAAACAGGCTGTGTTTTGGCTGGCACAGAAACCAGCTGCTATTTATTTCCAACACTCAAGTTATATCCTATTAATTTTCTTTTACTGGCCACTTTTTTAAAATTGTGTCCATTTCTTCAAGGAAAAAAAACCTACATTATTTTTGGGGCTAAAAATATGTTGGCTTTTTTTTTAACTGGAAAACTTTAACTGTCGCAACAGTTAATGAGCAAAGCTTGTTCTGGAGTACACCCCTTACCTCAGATCCGTGGTTAAGATTATAAGATTTGATTTCAGCCTTTGTGGCTGCAATGAAGACCTTGATAACATCAGCTGAGTGTAACAGATGAAGTTGTATTTGTCGCAGCTGAGCTGTGTTTGCAGAGCGATAATGTTGAGAACTGCTCTCTGCAAAGCTTTCAGAGAAAAACCTGCAGCATTTCCTTGGAAAATGGGGATTGTTCTATTAAACATTGTCCATCTGACACTGATGAATGTGTTTTTGTTAACATGTCAGAGTCCAGATTTCTTTGCTCATTTTTGGGCCTGTGGAGCTTGCAAGATGGTGATTATGGTTTCACTTTCCATCTAGCAACAAGCAAACTTCTGAAGACAAAAAAAAAGTCGTTTGAATACATTTTTTTTTTAATTACTCTTGCTTGCATTATAAACTTGTCAGATGTTGGACACTTACCTTCAGAGCCAGATTTCTTATAGATAACTTGCTTTGTTTCAGCAGTTGGGAAGTTCTAGAGCTGAATGGTATTTTTCTCTTTGCAGATATCTTTTGGGTGGAGTTCTGTGAAGATTGACATGAGTGCAGCCAAAAGAGACCCTCGTCCCATTATTCCCTTCGGACTGTCTGCATTTGCTGCATCTTTATTTGCCTTAGGACTGGCATTAGGAACAACTATTGCTGTTGGTATGCTGTTTATTATCCAGGTAAGTCTATGGCTCTGTTACAAAGACGTTAAAAGCTTCAAGTTTTGCATGCTTGTGGAGCAGAAACAGAATTCAGGATTGAGATAAGAACAGTTGTTCAGAGCTTATGTTGTTGTATAACTTTTTCAGGGATTTATGTAGCTTTGTCCCGGTTTTTCTCTTACCACACTTTAGGGTTTTTTTCATTATTTTTCATGGGAGGACTTGGATGTGAAAATCTAATTAACTAAGAAAACATGAGGTGGATTTTATAAAGTCGCTGAAAAAGGCAAAATACTTGCCCTGTCCCTGAAAATAGATATGTCCCCTGAAAATAAATATGCCTGATGTATTTCTTAAAATGTTGGAAGGAAACAAAAAGACACATTTTAAGCATAAGGTGCAATACTGTGTGATACTGTCTCAAGTATATAATTCTAGAGCATGTGTCTCTGCTGAGAGTTAGCTTCTAGCATTTTATATGTTTCAGTTATGTCTATAAAAGTTGCTTTGTTCTTTAAAACGAGTTTCGTTTTAAGCTTTCTTTGCATAGCTGATGTATTCCTGCAGAAAATAAATCCTAATTTCACCTAACACATTTATTTCAGATGAAAGTAATTTTGACAAATAAAACTTCAATCGAATCCTGGATTGAAGAAAAGGTATGCTTTTATTTCAGTGTTCTTGTACTGCTACAAAGTTTATTTTCCATATTTATAATTTTTTTTTTGTTTCATCTATGGATTAAAACCAAAGATGTTATTTCAGTTCAGCACTGACTTAGCACCTGCAACAAGCTTTTCCCTTACTGTATCTGAAATTCACTGAAAGAGATGAAAAATCATGCAAATACATAGATTTTTCTTTTGTTTTGGAGTTTGTTGAATATGGAATAATACTTGCCATGAAGAGACTTTGCTTATCTATTTGAAATATGTGAGTGTTTTCATCTGAAACTTGAGCTGTGTCATTACAGCTGCCTGTACCTTTAGCTGTCCACCTCACTGACCCATTCAAAGTGGCATGTTTTGACTCATGGTTTTCCCCATATCTTACTTTGGATTGTGAGGGAGGATTTTCCTTGATTTGGGAAAATTTTCCTTGATTTTAAAGAAGTACTGGAAAATACCTAGTTGTCTCTCCTTTAAATCTCTCTTAGACTTCCTTATCTTTGTACACGTTTTCACAAGATTTTTGAGGAGAAATATAGTCAAGCAGCAGTAGCTAAGTTTAGAGGAAGCAAAACTGACTCAATGTTTAGAAATTAGTTTAGTGCTACCTGGCTTGTTTGTGTAAGTCCACAAACGTTTCATTAATGTCTTGTTGTCTTCATTTCATGTGCCAAAATTAGCATGAGAATCTTGACTGTGTATAAGTACTTAAAATTGTTGTAATGTCAACTCTTTGCACGGAATGTGGCTGGATCCAAGTCCTGTTAGACCTTTGAATAATGGAATAATGGAACATAAATGAAAGAAATCCCTCTTACAACTATATTGTAGAATTTGGAATAATATGTTAAAATATTTACCATAAAACACAGGCTGCTAATATGTCCCTTCTGAAAGCTGAGCATGGACTGTAATACATAAATAGTTAATAAAATGGCATTATTGCAACAGGGAACACTGCTCTGTGGCTGCTCCACTAGATGTCATCAGAACTGTGAGAATGTGAAGCTCGTGACTACAGAATGTGGGCGATTCAGATCATGCCTGTGTGCATTCTTAGAGGAGGAGTTGGCACTAGCAATGTTAGTCATGGTCATGATCATTAATCAAAGAATTCTGAGCTGTGAAAGCTTTTGTATATAACTGAGAAATAGTCAGGCATTGGTCCCTTTAAAAAAAAGCCTAATAGTAAGATTGGAGCTTGGAGTGGAAGATCGGTGTAGTCAGTAGAGTCTGTTGTTAAAGAGTAAATGAGGGGTGATAGGAATGGGGACACCCAACCCAGACATACTTCTGAATTATTGTTTTAAGTAGTTTTTAAAGCCTGGGTTGGTATAGCAGGAGTTCACTGCTCTTGCCTGAAAATATTTGCCTTTAGGTCCCATGGACCCATACAGGGCTTATGACCTGGCCTTCTTAATATTTGCTGCTTGACTGCAGTTTGTAAGGTGATTTTATGTACTGCATTTGTCAATTATTTTCTAGGCCAAAGACAGAATCCAGTACTACCAAACGGGTGAGACCTTTATCTTTCCCTATGATATGGGAAGTAAATGGAAGAACTTCAGGCAAGTGTTTACATGGTCTGGGATTCCTGAGGGAGATGGCCTGGACTGGCCAGTTAGAGATGGATGTCACCAATACAGTTTGACGGTAACTGGTCTTCAATGGTATCTCATGTTGATTCTCAAATACTATCCCACTGTCCTCTTTCCTTTGCAATAATAGACGAGCTTTTTAAATAACTAAAATAGACTGGACTGAAATACATGTACAGAAGTTCTGTTAAATGTTCTTCCACTTTTGATACACTAAAGTTATGCTTTTGTGAGTGCTTCAAACTGCTAATGGTATTTCCTGTGTTTGTTGAATGGTTTCAATACGTGGCTTCATTTTGTGTTGAATGCTGCCTAAATTTCTATTTATAATCATTTATAGATAGAGCAACTGAAACAGAAAGCAGACAAGCGAGTAAGAAGTGTAAGTATTTGTGAAGTTTGGTCTGAAATCACTTTGAAATACCAGTATAAATACATGTAATTAATCCATACAAACAATGTATAGCAATCTCTGCTTAATTAAACTTGGCATTTAGCCTTTGCATTTGCTTCTTAATTTCCAGATGGGAAGAAACATGATAGTAAAGATGTCTGTGATTCATTGTTAAGCAGTTAATTTGGAAGTTAGAGTCCCTTTGACAGCCGTTGTCATTATGCTCAAATGTGTGGTATGCTTGAATTGAATTTTTTGGTGTGAAACTTATCAGCAAGGCCATAACTCCTTCTAATAACGAATTGCTGTGTTCTGTTCCAATCTGTAGGTGCGGTATCGAGCCATAGAAGATTACAGTGGTGTCTGCTGCCCTGTGACTAAAGGTGTTAAAACATTCTTCACAACACCATGCACTGAAGAACCTAGAATTGCACTGAGTAAAGGGGATCTGATTCTAGCCACCAGAGGCTTAAAGTTAGTGGCTTCACACCTTTATGTTTGGTTAAAAGAAATATTGAGATGAGTTCTGGCATCTAATTACCTGTTATGCTTCCTTCCCCAGACACTGGATGTATGGTGAGAAGATTCTTAACTCAGCTGCTGATGGTATGGAGCAGTTCAATTCACTTTTTCTGTTGAAAATTGCAAATCCATTTTCTGGCTGTCTAGAAATGTGGCCGGTATTATTTGTTCACTTCTCAAAATGTAGAATGGTGATCTTACTGGCCCTGGCTTCTCTCCACACTCCACAGTTTTTATTCTTTACATCTAATAGACTTCCCAGTTTTGATAAACATTAAATTACTCTGTCAGACTGACAGAACACTCATTTAGTAGTTTATTGAAAGTTGAGTGGAGAGGGGGACACTTCATATTCTAAGAAAAATTTAGACTTTTAGACTCTAAAGAGGTTAAGGATGATTCATTTCTTTGATATTTAAGTGGTGGTCGGTCTTAAACACATCCAGGATTCCTACCTACACACCCTATATAAGTATAGGGATTAATCTTTGTGTATCTTAGAAACTAGAAGACATTATGTCTTTGGTTTGGAATAATTTCCAGAGACTTTATTATGCATTTATAAAACTAACTGTGGGTGTTGAAGATGTTAAAGACTCCTGCTGATCTGCAGAGGGTCAGCATCACAGCCACCTGCATTGAAGCTTTTACATTTTTCACTTCAGACCTCTTGCTTTGGACTGAACTAAAATTTTACCTGCCAGAGGGTGTGTTGGATTCTGTTGTTTCTTCCAAACAGTTGTTAATTCATTGCATGTGCATTTCATGTTTGCACAAGTGAGGCTGCCAGCAGTCACTGCACTGAAAGAGTCCATGCTTTTCATGGGCTGGAAGTGTCCCAGCAGCTGACTCCAATAAACTCCTTCAAACATAAAATCTAAATTAATCTAAATGGCCATAGTTTGTATTGCACTGCTTATTGTGAACATTAGCAGGACATATCTGCTCTACTGAATGTTGGGGTTTTTTAAATCGGGTAAAATGTGGACTGAATGGGGAACTTGGTGAACACTGAAAGGCTGGATCAGACTAGACTTCAAAAATAGGTTGAGTTTTGTTAGGAATGTATAGCAAAATGCTATAAATAAGCAGGAATAAAAAGTTCACTACAGCAAGATGGCAAAATGAATAAGTAGCAGTTCTTCTGTGGCAAAAAGACTCAATCATAATATTATGAAGAGCCTACACTTTCAGAAAACAAAAAAGCATACAGCTTCCCAGATGCGTGAAGGAAACCTTCCATCCTCCTCAGCACTGGCAGAGACTCCACTGAAATAATCCTACGAGTAAAAGCAGTTACTGCATCTCAAGATGTACAATCTGTACAAGGGTTGAGAGGAAAACAATTAGAGTAATAGAAAATGTGACTTATAAGGAAAAGCCAAGAGAATTGGGATGGTTTACCTGGAGAGGAGTCAGAAATGGGAGACAGTCAGGGTATGTACAAATAGTCATCAGCTGTGTGAAAGTCTGTGGTAGGCAAGTTTATCTGCTTCCTGTGTCCCTGGTGTGTAGAAAAAGGAGTTGTAAACCTGATTTATAGACAGAAAGATTCAGATAGGGTATGAGGATGAATTTTCTCAAGGAAGGTAGAGCACTGCAGAACTTTGGGGATGTCTGAAAACATTTTAGGTAGTTGGAGAAAATCCATGCATCCCCAGGCAATGATGTCAGAAATTACTTAGATGTTCTGCCTTGTAGAAGAAAATAACTTAGGTAAATGCTTGATGCCTCTTGCAGTCCTGTGTTTTTCCTCAGTAGTGGGTCGTGCTTTGTTCTAAGTTAATGCAACTTTTCATGTCTTAAGGTGGAATAAGAGAACGAGGCTGGTTCCCTAGGAAGTGTGTGGAAAAATGCCAGTATGACTCTGAAACGGATCAACCAGTGGATGGAGAGAAGAAAAGCAAATAGCCTTCTAATTTTTTTAAATATGAAATGGAATTTTTACTTCAGACCACAATCCTTTACTTGAAATTTTCTGTATATTACTTTAGACTTATGCAATGAATATGTTAGGACGAGGTTTTCTTTTCCTCACAGCTGAAAGGGTTGTATATGCCTGTGCCATGGTTTGCATACTTTTTAAACAATAAATAATTGAAGAAGCCATTCAGTGGATTGCCTTCAAAATGCATCTTTTTCGTCACAAGTCAGGATTGGTTTTTTCTGTTTAAATTGCATTCTGAGCGTTCAGATTTTAGGTTTTTTCCTCAGCCGCATCTGATTGTTATGCGTGCTGCTTATCTTTTGTATTTCTCTGAAGCTGCCCCTGAAAATCTTAAAATAAACACCTGATTCAAATTCCAGATAAAATTTGTTACCTGTGACTTTTAATGATGTGAATTGTCCACCTCAAATAAATGATACATTCATATTCACTTGTGGGTTCAATTGTTCTTAGACCTAGAAGAACTAGTTTATAGGCATGGGAGTGTGAACTGACTGGGAAGTAAAGATTTAACCTTGTAAGTTGTTTTTCAAGGTTAAATTTCAGCTGTTGCAATAGGAATAT
Organism: Oriolus oriolus; assembly: GCA_013400235.1. Lineage (NCBI taxonomy): Eukaryota > Metazoa > Chordata > Aves > Passeriformes > Corvidae > Oriolus > Oriolus oriolus. The sequence continues at coordinate 3,993,683 of VXBT01009500.1, read as the reverse complement.
TCTGTGCTTTTAATGGCAAAAACTACAGGTAGCACTGTCTGCTCCCTCTGAAATCTGAGTCTGTACCCAAGAGGTCTTGATCCATTTTAGAGTGAAAGGAAGCAGTAGCCAAGAATGAAAAATTTTGTGTCTAGTTGCTACTAGCAGTTAGCAGCCTTCTTGAATAATTTTCATTTAGCATCTAGTATGGATTATTAGAAGGAAAACCTTAAATTGGAGTAACTTGTGCCAGCTCAAGGCTTTTTAAATGTCTCCAAAATGCAGTAGGTGGTTTTGTTCTCTCATAGTTTACAGTTACATGTCAGCCAGCTTGAGAGGTTTTGAAAATTTCTGTTTCAAGCAAACACCTGGTTTACCTCCACCTGCATGAGTTCTCTCAGGCAGATGAGCATTTCTTAAACAATATAAAGTGTATACAGAAATGACTACATACCCCAAACCAGCATTACTCTTGTATGCTCCTGCTCAGATGCTGTCTCTAACAGAAATCAGGTTTTTTGTTCCCTGCAGCTGTGCATTAGTGTGGATGGTGAACCACTACTCCTAGGCTGTTTCTGACCTATGGCAAGGGAGAGTTAGGGTTCAGTTTTAGTAGTTTGGAAGGAGGTGATTTGCCTCTCGTGAAAACAAAGTACTTATTTTCCAGAAGCAGGCTTCATTAGAGGTATTGGAGTGTATCATACTTGTAGTTTCCTTACTTGCAAGGATGTAGCTATTTTGGAATATGAGTATAAATTAACAGAAAAACCTCCAAACTACCTGGAATACTCATAGTCTCAACTGCAGTAGTTTCTGATCAGTGGCTGTTGAACCAAAGATTACAAAAAGAAGTTTCTCTTCCAGCAGAGGAAGCTGGCAGCTAAGCACCTGTCATTCTTGAACTTGACCAAGTGCCCAGGAGGGAAAAACAACTCCCCATGCTAGGAAGCCCGTGATACAGCTTTTACAACTGAGTTGCCTATAGCATTAGAGTGATTCTAGTCCTGTCTTGAGAGCATGGGTTGAAACAAGGACCTCATTAAAACCAAATTGTGAATGAAGAGTCAGTATTTCCCTCTGAACACTTCCTGTCTGGATCAGGGAAAGAAGAGACTAGCCAGGAATTACAAAGCTGCAGGCAGAACAGCTGTTTCATAGAGGTCAAAAGGAAAATTTTGTTTTGGAATGCAACTCTGATACCATTTCAGAGCCAGAATCAGGCAGTCTAATTCCTGATGCAGTGCATAGGAGTTGTTTCCAATTTAACTAAACAAATATTTGTCAGTGTTCATATTAAGTATCTGCCTTATGTGAATCATGTCTTAGTTATGATACCTCATTATTCAGCATATGTGCACCTCCGCACTGCAGACCAGATGAGAGCTTTTAAAAGCAGCTTGGAAAGACTGGATGTTATTTTAGCGCCAAATTTTTGTATCACGGCAAAAAACGTTGCAGAGAGTTGAATTTCATTGTACCTGTAGCCATCCTTACCTCACATCTTCACCAGGTACAGCAGTGCTCCAAGCCTGCTGTAGCTTTTTCTAGTGTTCAAACAATAGCCTGAAGTAATTTTTGCGCCAGATCAATGCAAACATGCCTAAAGTTTCCCTGCTTTTACTTCAGATCCATGTTGTGGAAGCAGTTCATATGGCAGAAATGGCACACAAGAGACCAGTTTAAGACCAATTTACACTTGAATTGCTGTATATGTTTTATTGTTCAGGCAGTGCCATTCACCTTCCAAGCAGATCTGTGCAGGGCAGCATGACTGTTTATTGCATCAACAAAAGTACTTTCCAGGCACTGCAGCAGGTGGCATCACAGGATTCAGCCTCGAGTTTCTACAGATCTCAGTTGCACTGGATTTACTGTCTCCAACTGACTTGCTCATTTTTGTGTCCAAAACCAGTTCCAGGATACACTTCTTCTTCTTCCCTCTGGTTTTTTTTTTCTCCCCAGTCTCACCTGGGGAAAAAGATTAGGCCACCACAAACTTCCATGTCACATTGCTTTAAGGAAAGCATAGGAAAGATAAGCAACAGTTACATGCACTTTCAGAGACTTAGAAGCCTTCATAGCCTCACATTTCTGACAAGCACAGTAAGTGACACAGTAGTTACCTGAAAATGTCAAGATCTTTGGGCCCAGACTAGAAACAGAACTGGGTCAGTTGTTTTCACTAGTCAAAGCTAGAGCTGCCTCACAGCAAGGGGTGGATCTTTTGATAAATCTTGCTTTCATTTTGGGATAGCTGACCAAGAACATTAAAGAGGGAAAGGAACAGCCACTAGCTGTCTGGACAAGACAGGGAAGACAATTCTTGTCCGCAGACAAAGAAAACTGGCCTAGGAAAGCTATAGATACACCTTCCACATGTTGCATCCCTACTAGCACTGTGTTGCCTTTTGAACTGCTAGAGCAGACCACTGCAGGGACAGGGAGGAGCTCTTAGCAGAGACAGCAGACTGATGGAAGATGTAAGATAGAGAAAGTTTGCCTCTTAAATAATTTTCTAAAGCAGCAGCTTTAGCACAAGAAAATCTCACATCTTATTTCATGTGGTAAATTCATTGTTTCAGCTCAGCCTATGCTGAAGACAAGGAAAAGAAAGTTAAGTAGAGGAGCAGCTGGACTACAGGAGCAAATCTGGACTACACTGCATTATTGCCTCATGGCTGGAGCTGTGGCTGACCAGTGACAGCATAGGGAACAAGTTCGTGTTCTGCAGCAGTTGTGTTCTAGCTGCAGCCATACAGAGCCAGGCAGCTGACAATGTGGTTGCAGCAGAGCCACAAGTAATTCACACAGGCTTTAGTTTGATTGTGTAGTCTCAAATTTATTGCATCCTATATCCTTAGGACTGACAGCTAAAGTTTTACACTTATTAGGCTCAAATTCGTAAGTGTAAAGGCTTTAACACTGCCATTTCATTTGAAAATGTACAAAAACTGATCCAGTGCCTCCCAAAGAACGAACTGTGTTTGCTGTAGACAAATGTACTTTGCAAACCAGTTGATGCCAGTTTACTCATTTTCATTATAAGCAACTTACACCATGTGGTCCAGGACTAGGAACAGGAAATTCACTTCTGGGTTTGCTAAACAGATGTTAGCATGAATTCATACTGAGTTCAGTCTGATTGTAGATCAATCCACAACAAGTCACAGTAAAGGTCACAGTTTCAGCAGGAAAATAAGATTTGCTTTTGACAGTGAGAAGTGCATACAGCTGTCTTTTAAAGGCTGGGGCTCTTGCATGTTTTTGCATTTCAGTCACAGTCCAAGAAAGATGAAAGTTCTGTCTTTGCCTAGACAGTTGATGCTCAGTCCCACAGGATGTTAACATTGCCAGTTGTCAGTTATACTATAGCCATCTTCATCCAAAAGTCATTTTTCCTCAGGTACTAGAAACAAATTAATTTAAGTTCCTGTTCCTCTCTGCTCAAGCCTGTCTTCACCATAGGCCGTGTAGTGTCACAGATTTAACTACTCCAAGCAGTTTAAATTAAACTGGCCATTTATTCTTGAGTGGATGAATAGAGGGCCTCAATCTCCTTCTGGAAGAATTTAACAAGGTCTCCTCGCTTTGCCTTCAGTGTTGGTGTCAAGAGTCCATTTTCTACAGAGAACAACTCTGTGTGGATGTACAGGTCTTTAACCTATTAAAAGAAAACAATTTAGCACATGATGCATAATTAAAAGACAAACAACAGTTCTTCCCAGCTTCCTTGGGCTCAGTGCAAGAATTCAGTCCCAGGAGATCCAGTAACTAAACTGGTTTTTTGGCTGACACAACAAGAGGGTGAAACTCCAGAACTGCCCACACAGCCTGCTGTGAGCCTCCGTGCAGTTTCTTGGCAATTGCTACTGTTGCTGTAGCAGTACCAGCACAGCTGCTGGTCTCTTGGTGTGGAGAGCGGCAGCCAGTGTTTCACTGACTGCTTCGGTTGTCTCGGGCAGCTGCCTCGGGGCCCCTCCTGGCACAGTCAGTGGCAGGAATGAAGACTTCCAGCCATTGTGTGAGCAATACAGGTGCTGGTGACAAGCAGGATTTGAAAGTACTCACTTGTTCAAAGGATTTAAGGCCAGCCTCTCTCCCCAGTCTGATCAAATCATCTAAAATAGCTTTCTTCACTGCCTAGAAGAAAAACAGCAGAAGCAGAGTGGGTAAAGCTGTCATTCTGTAATTGCAACTCAAGACCATAACCATTTGCCCAGTCAGGGAGAACTGAGGATGGCAAGAGTACATATTTCAACATTCAACATTTCTTACATTAAGGCCACTAACATAACTCATGTCTATATTCTCATTGGAAAAGAAGCAGCAATAGCCCTTGAAGAAAGAGACACCTATACTCAGTTCCAGTTTTTGCTGTAAGGCTGCTTGCATGACTCACCCAGCATTCAACCAGTTCAATTTACCAAAAAAGGTGAATAGAACAAAGTCAGAGAAATGTAAGATTTGACTTAGAATTAAATTCTCTCTAACCCACTAAACACAAAGCCACTCACGGGGTTTTTGCAGAGCTCTTCAAAGGAACCTTTTACTCCCAGTTTTGCTGCAAATTCTGGAAGTATCTCAGCATCAGGAACCACTATACCTATTAGAAAAGACTGAAAACAAGTGGAAGTAGTCAGGCTGAGATCAAGATAATGCATACTAAATGTCTTTGTGAGCTTGCTTGTGGACAGTGTTTCTATGACAAGTCACATATACATCCATGCATTTTCAGAATTTCAAAGGTAGCCATGAGGATTTCCAGGTCATTGAGAGTTGTGACAGCAGTAATTGAAGGACTGACACAGTTTGCTAGGTGTGCTGAATGATCCAGTAATTACTTTTGGCTAGTTTACAGATTGAAGACTGGCCTCTGCTAGCGTAGGTAACACCTCCATGGCAAAGGAATAGAGAAACACTTCTGCTGTGTGGAAAGGCTGGCAGAGTTGGGGTTGTTCAGCCTGAAGAAAAGAAGGCTCCAGGAAGACCTTTTTGTGGCCGTTCAAAACTTAAAGGGAGCTTGCAAGAAAGATGGGCCTACTAAAAAATTTTTAGTAGGGCCTATGGCAATAAGACAAGACATAATGGTTTTAAACTATAAGATAGTAAATTTATATTAAACACAAGGAATTTTTTGAAAGTGTGAGGGTGGTGAAACAGTGGCAGAGGTTGCCCAGAGAAGTGGCAAATGCCCCATCCCTGGAAGCATTAAAGGTCAGGCTGAATGGGGTTCTGAACAACCTGAGCTAGTTGAAGACATCTCTGCTCATTGCAGAGGGGACTATTGTATGAATCTAAACTGCACAGAGCTGACCTGACATACTAACCCCACATAAGCATGTGATTAGCTTTCACCCAGCTTGCAACAATGCCAGTTGTCACTCTGGAAGTCTGTAGGTCTGATAACATATTCCTATAAACAGGACTCTCTTAGGAACTGATTTTGTTTGAGGACTCTTGTGCATGCATACATTTGTGCCTTGATCATCCAGAACTCATTGTGGGAGGAAATCTTACAGGATACTCAGTCCTAACATCACTTACCCTCAGACTTTCCCCATGTACAAAGACCTGGGCTACAGGAGTACTTCTGACATAGACATTTTCTATCTTCTCTGGAGCAATGTATTCTCCTTGTGCTAGTTTAAATATATTCTTCTTCCTATCAATGATCTTCAGTGTTCCATTCTAGAAGTTAAAAATGGAGGTCATTAGTTCCAAGTCACTCTCATGCTTATATAAGAAAAGATAAACAGGCTTTGTTTTGTTGTATGAAAGGCACATCTGGAACTAGTCTAGAAACCACATACTGGTCTTGGCTTTCTACAGAGAGAGGGGTTTGTCTAATTTCTCCAGTTAGCTCAGGACATGATTAGACAGCTCCTTTATTCTCCCCTGATAGAAACCAAGACCCCTTGTTATGTCTCTTCTACAGTGAAGAATAGTCTTAACTATGGGCCTAGCAGGTGTTATTTGATATCTTGTAACCTACTTGGTCTTTGGAGCTTTGCCTGGAGTTAGCTAGGGAATCCACTGTGTAGAGACTTTTATCCTAGGATTCCATCTTTAGAGATTACTGTGAAGTAACAGGAATTCACATGCAAGACATGGTTTGTATTAAGCAATTACTCACCGGCAACCATTTCCCTATGTCTCCAGTGTGGAGCCAGCCATCTTTATCAATTGCTTCTGCTGTCTTCTCAGGGTCTTTCAGATAACCCTTGAACACATTTGGTCCTTTAATGCAGACCTATAGCAAGTACAGAACACTGTTAGTCACAAAGTCTTGTGTTTCAGTATTTCCTGACATACACAGGAGATGGTACCTACTTCCCCTTCGTTGTTAGAAGAGAAGTAGCTCATTTCTTCCACATCATCTAGTTTTATGATATTACAAGCCAGAGGGGCTCCAACATGGCCTAGGAGAAAAAAAACAAACAAAAAAAAGACTGCAGTGATAGTAGATACCTACTGGCTTTGTTCGCTGCTTTAACAAGAACCAGTACTGTTTAAAGGAGTCTGGCATCAAATGTTCAAGCAAGTTGTTGCAATGCCATTTTCAGACAGTTTCAGACAAATAGCAGCTAAGTCTTGATGGTTAGAGCATTGTTGGTGTAATCAACCACACCAACCACAAACCACTCTTGCCTCCTCAGGAGCCCCTCTCATAGATCCTGGTATTCATTTGCATTTCATCCTCATTATGCTCTGCAGTTACTGTGTTCACAAAGATGATGACTTGAGTCTGAATTTAGAATATCCAGTATTGCTAAGATAAAAGCTAAATCCTCAAGGTCCTTCAGGAAAATAGTCAAGTATCATGTCTAATATTTTTGAGTAAAACATGTCATTTAGGAAATCAAGCTAGTTTCTTAAGGCCATTTGGGAAGTCCCTGTCCAGTTTGCTCAGTTCTCTCTATTCCTTTCCTGTATTCTGGGACAGAGTCTAAACTGACCTGGCACTTTACACCAGGGTTCCTCATCTGGTTGAGTCAAGAATTTTAGTACCTATTAAGCAGACAGGTAATTGTTGCTACCAAGAATCACTTTGAGTACCCATGATTTAATTTTCATTAAACTAAAAGCAGTAGAGCACCTAGTCTTGAGTGCCCCTTTATGCGGACAGCTCTGGGAGACTTCCCAAGTCTCAGCTCCCATACCTGTTGTCCAGTCTCCAGGCATTGAGAAAGTGGATCCAGCTGAGCATTCAGTCTGGCCATAAGCTTCAAAGATCTGTGCAAGAAAGGATGAGTGTTCCTTGAACATCAAGTCCTTAATCTGAAAGGCCTCGGTTTCAACTGTGCCCATGCTCAAGTGTTCTTCTTGGGAAGGAAGCCAAAACAACCTTTGCCTCTAAGATATCTTGATCTTATTGGTGTAACCAGATGTTAAAGCTCACCTATGCAAACTTTGCTTCGGTCACCTCATTTTCTGTTCTCAAATGTGCTACATTGGGACCTCATTGACTGTCAGAATAAGCCACAAAGCTTGTGGGAGCCACAGAGGCAGCTGCCTGACTTTGAGTGCTGTATGTTCCTATTTCTGCTGCTCTATTTCTCTTCCCAGAGCTTACAGCACAGTTTTTTGGTAGTGTAGTTTGAAGTGGGCCCTGTAGAATTTTTTTTCCTGTTACAGTTAACTTAGATGAAGCTGTCTGTAAATACCCAAGACTGACAGCAGTTTCCCCAGGAGCAAGCTGAGCTGGACCCCAGCTATATCGCTGGTCACTCATTTGTACATAGTTAAACAGGGCTTAATTTAAAAGAAAACTCATCTTACCTGACAGCCTAATGCTGCTCTAAGAAATGTCAGGACAGAGGGAGATATAGGGGCTGCACCTGTTACCATGATACGCACTCTTCCACCCATGGTTTGCTGCAAGTGAAAAAGAAACCATCAGATCCTCCAATATTACATTGCTCAGCTCCCTTACACTTGGAATAACTTACGTGAGCTTGTTTGAAGACTAGCTTGTCCCAAATGCTGTTGTTTCGAATGATGCCCTGTTTTATTTCAGACATCTTCATAAACAAGGCAAAGTTTAACAGGTAACGCTTGACTGGGGTGTTTGCACCACTCTGGATCTGCAAGGAAAAGTACCAGTGACTCTTGAGTTTAACTCACATCTGTACCTTTCATTCTTGCCTTGTTAAGAGGCACCATATCTTACTTTGATGTTCTAGGGTCTGTCTTCACCACTGCAATGTCTAGGAGGTAACCCAGAAGGCAATACTGGTTCATGTTACTGCTGAAACACTACAGCCATGGCTTTGAGGAACAGGGATCCTTTTAGCTTTGCACTTGATTCATTTGCATTCCAAAAGTTAACAAAGTTTTTGTCTCTTAACAGCAACAAACTTAGCCGAATCATGACTGGAGACACTGTTCTTACACTCGCAGAACTCCTTCCATCTCCTCAGAAAGGATTCTAAAAGATTCTTCCTGCTAAGGGGTAATTAACTAGTGGTGATGTTATGGCATATTCAATATTATTTTGTATTTGTATACTTGCTTGGATATATGAACACAAAGATAATTTAGCTAAAATTGCTCACGTACCTTGTCATATATTCTATTGAGCAGTCTTGGTACAACTGGAAATAGCGTTGGCTTCAAGGTTTTCATGTCATCTGTTAGCAGCCTGATATCTCCTTGGAAGAAGCCTACTTTTGCTCCACAGCTGTATACCACGGCCTAAAAATTGACCAGACTAACCTTAGTCAAGAAGAACTCCTAGCTTCACTAGCCATAATTATTAGCCTATGAAAAGCAGAATGATTTCCAGTGCCTACTTGTAGGAAAGTTATTGTGTGAATAGGTTTTGAGGACATAAAGATTGCTAACATGTCTTTTACTATAATTTGATTTATAAAAACTCAGATATATGTATCTGTACATACCTGTACAACTCTCTCAAACATGTGAGCCAAAGGAAGATAGGAAATGGCAACATCTGAACTTGTACACTCAATTGTGTTCTAGAGGGAAAGGAAGTAGAAGTAGGTTAGCATTTTCTATGCCTGCTTGAATTACTTTTAAGTAGAAAGTAACTTAAGTTTGGATCAATTTGAGTACTTTTGAGACAGACACTTCCAATGACTGAAGCAACTCAGGGTCAGGCTCATCCATCACCTCTTCAGTATTTGCAGCTGTCACTCAGCCACACTAAATCAAAATTAGTTTTATGTTTTGGCAAGACTTGAAACAGGCAGTTTAGTACTCCTGGTATTTAGGACTGCCTCATTCTAGAATAACTTCTATGTAGAAGTTCTTGTTGCAGTAGGAGCAAGCTTCTTGCTACTGCAAGCTACTTGCTATTGTCTCATTGAAAAAGGGGCATTTAGGAAAGCATCAGTTTCTGTGAGTGACTGGTTTACAGAAAGTGCCCACATTAAAGCTGGTTTCATGACTGAGGGACATATCCTGGAGAGAGCTTACCTCTGTGCATCTAAGGAAGGCAGCAGCATTTGAAACGACATTCTGATGTGTCAGCATGGCTCCTTTGGGGTTACCTTTGGAGAGATCAAGCAAGGTGAGCTGTGGCTCTGACTGCTTCTGCTGGCAGTTGCCCGTGTCTTGTCTGGCTCAGTTTGAACTATCTCAGTACTAGGCTCAGTCACAGCAAACATGGTCTTAAGAGATCCCAAATATGCCTCATCTTGAGTGCTTTCAGCTATGGATATTACATAAAGGAGATAGCTACTGAAACAGCAGAGCAATTGGGAGTAGCATAGAGAATGCTGAAATGAGATTTTTTTTTTTAGCCCCTATGGATCAAAACACACAGATGAACAACCAATCTCTTGAACATTAAGGCTGCATCTTTCATAGGGTAAGACGACATGAATCTGGCTTTTCTTGCCCCCAGTTCTAAGAAGCTTTGTCCTAGTGCACTTGACTTGTAGTGACAGTATCCCAAGCAAAACTGCAACAGTGGTTTGAAACTGCTCTAATTTACTGGTTTACTTCCATATTCTTAGGATTTCTTTTTTTTTTTCTTTTTTTGTGCGGGGAAGCTGCACGGGGAAGATCTTTCAGTGGGGAAGAATCACTATAAATTCTTACCTGTGGTTCCACTTGTAAAACACACAACAGAAAGATCTTCAGGCTTGGGAGGCTGGAGAGAAAAAGCCACATAAAGTCCATGTAAGGATTATGATGCTTATCTGTAATTACATGCAATTCCTAACTAGGATGAATCAGGAATTTTTGTTCACAAAAAAATTCTGCCAGCCTCCTCTACTAGCAGCATAGCAAGATGTCTTTCCAGAGAGTAGTTTTATGAGTTTATAGCTGTTTCATAGAGATACTTACAACTGGTTCTCTGATGTTGTTTCTTCCCAGCTCCTGTGTTAGAGAAAAAACACAGCTTAACAGATGTGCACAATAGGTGAATAGGTAATTGCATTTCAAATGTAACACCTGTTTTACTGTTTTGCCTCTTGATACTCTGTCTCACTCAAACAGAAACGTCTTCCTGAATCCAATACACATAACTCTGAAAAACTGTCTGCTGCAAGTGTGGAAAGGACCAATTTGAATGTGTGGAAAGCGATCAGAACTACTTTAGGAATTTAGAAGTGCTGAGTGGAGATATTTCCTTTTATTTGATGTAGGCCACGTATCTTTACATGTATGCAAGCTTAAGCCTAGTATTGGGATGTCAAAGCAGCCAGTAATTTGCACTTACAGTTCCAGTTAGACTCAACTGCCAGCTTAGAAGCCTGATAAGTCCTGCTACAACAGTATCAGGAATTAAGCTAAGCAAGTCTTCAGTTTAATGCATACTGGCTGTCCACAACACAGACACAACTTTAGTCAATGGTTTGAACTCTGCAACTCCATTTAGCTGAAGATATCGAGTTTCAAAATGACTGCTCATCAAGGTCTCAGGTACAGGTGCGACAGCCGGGTAATCCTTACATTAAAGTGTCGTTGCTGCCACAGAAGATCAAGATGTTTAGTTGGCAAAGTATTCCACAAGCCTTTAGCCACCTACCTCAACCTCCTGCAGTGACAGAATTTCAATTCCCACTTTAGCTCCTCTGTCCTTGAGCTCTTTATCAAAGAGATCCATGAGAACAATAATCTTCAGACACGGGGTCTTTTTATCCTCACAGTTCTTAAGCAAGACCTCTGCCTTTGCAGGCGTGTCACAGATCACCACGCTTATGTCAGCTACAGAAAGAAATTAACAGAAGTCTATTTAGAAGACATGAGGCCAGCGACAGCTCAGCAGCACATACTTTTAGAACATAACATTGGTTTGGTGCCATTTGCATTTATTCATATGGATACAGAGGCTGGCTTACAGTGCTAAGAAGGTTCCTCCTTCCATTCTCAACTGATTGGGCAAACCTGAGATTCTGGCGGTATAAAGTGAGGCCAAATGCTGAAGAGCTGAAGAGAAATATCTTTGCTGACAGTCAAGATGGGCATTGAAACCTTTGGTATTGCCATGATATTGTTTAGGTTTAGCCATCTTCCTTAAATCTAAAGAAATTTGGGCCCAGTTGAAAGAGGTAGCTAAAATTCTTGAGTTAATACATCGGTTTCCCTGCAGATGCAGGTACAAAAGCCTTTTCCTTTAAGTCAGCAGAGGAACCGGATTTGCTTGAGCCTGCCAGTTCCTAGTTAGACTGGTAAATCACAGCTATGTAATCCCAAGACAAGACCCGTTTCCAAGGTTCACCACCATAACTGTTGAAGTGATTTTGCTTGGCAAATCCTGTTTATGGGATGAATCCCAGATCACTGTAACAGTAGTGGATATTTATTTCCCCCATATCTCTCCTAAGGCTGGGGGAAGAAAGTCTGAAGATTTATTTAACTTCCGTGCCAGTTTATTTCATGATGGCCTGCTAGATGTTGTTTCTGTAGAACATGCAATAACCAGATAGATTAAACAGATTTAGGCCTACCTTTACCCTTCCCTCCTCCACTCTTTCAATCCTACAACTTTAAATCAGACACACACATCTAGTCTTAATTTACATGCAAGTCTGTCTGCATTGTCTGATTGTTTGGCAGTGTGGGAGTTCAACACTGCAAAACCTCAAATAGCAAATAGTTGAGCACTCTGATTGCAGAATGGTCCACAGGATCTAGCAGATCCTTCAGTGGTCTTGCAATCAGGACACTAGGAGACATAGGAAGCTCACTGGATTCTTCTAGGCATTGAACCATGTGCCCTGCAAAGCAGCTTCGCTAAGAAATTAAATGTCCATAAGAGCAGCAAGGTTAAGGCTACTCTGATTTTTGCAACTTCCCTTGAACTTAGCCCTCCCAAAACAAAGTTTCCTAGAAAAACCCTTATGAAAGAATGAAAGTAAATATTTACCTTTGTTAACAATATATACAATGGCCTCTGGTCCCAGAGTGTCATAGAGTGGAACAGCAACCATTGAGTAGGTGTAGCAGGCATACTCTGAAATGATCCACTGAAAAGAGAAAACAGCACAGCTAAGGAAAACTAAGAGCTCTCAAGACAGGATTGCCTACGGACTTCATACTGCTTTACTAGCTCATGCATATGGCAGTGGAGGGCTATGTAAGGAGCATGTCCATGAGAAACAGAGTTGTGAGAGATCATTTTATTACATGCTTGGAATGGTACGTGCTCAGTCAGTAAAAAGGGAATTGGGAAGGAAAAAGTTGTGCTGTTCCTCACGTGGCCTGAAACTGTTTGAATACAGACTCTCCTCTCATCCCAAGGTATCAGAATAGTGTAGCAAAGATTACACAATTTGTTGCTTACCTCTGGCCTATTCTGAGCAAAAATGCCAATAAACTGGTTTGATGATGGTTGGCATCCTTTTTGCAGAAGCCCTGATCCTAGGTATTTAGTTCTGTCTGAAACCTGCAAGATAGTTTTCCCCCAACATTAGTGTTAGAAGGCAGTAGCCCAAATTAATTCATCTGTCATTTACAATACTCACCTGTTTATATGTCAGCCACTGATAAGGTTGCTTGGGTTTCCTGTAGCCTAGACAGTCACCATCTCCTAATGAAAGAGTTCAGAAAAGCAATTTCAAAGCTCAGTACTGAAGTTACATAACACTACAATAGAAACACTCGAAGTGGGAAATGTTTCCTGTCAGACATTCAGGTAACTGCATGGAGTGCAGGTCAGTGTCCATAGCTAAGCACTCTGCCCAAACCAAGACTGTAAGCAAGCAAACCAATCCTTACAAGCAAGACTTCTAAGATCTGGTGATATTTTCCCATTGCACAACCCATGTGAGGTTGAAATAGCTTGCAAACCATCACATATTTCCATGCATAGGACTTGTGAAGTGATGTGCACAAATTCGTATCCGTTGTAAACAGGCAGTAATTTCACAGGAAAACTCCCATCATAAGACAAAGGAGAGGCTTCCCCTCCAGTTCCTCTGATGCTTTGTATCTGCTGACTCTTGACTGAACTCTACCATCTTCAGCCTCTGATGTTTGTTCCTCCCCAGACTGCCAAATAAGACTAATGCTAAATTGGGACAGGGAGAAATATGGTCCTTGTCTCTCCACCCCACAGAAGGCTAGAAAAGCTTTTTTTAGGCTGCATTATTACCACAGCCAAGACACAAGGAAAAGGATCTTGGAAATTTTTTTTTTTTTTTTTACTTGTGATAGACAAGTACTAACTATCAGATGCAAAGCTTACCAGAAATATGCACTCCTCTCTGGAAAACTTCATACAGGGTTTTAGCATCTTCAAAGTAATAAGAAAGCAGGTTGTTATCTGTCAAGAGTGCACCTCTTCTGGCTCCTCCCTAAGAACAGAGTATGGTTATGAAACAGTGCAGAACAGGTGAAATGTCATTTGTTCCTCAGCCATTCTCTCAGCAATCCCCTTTAAAGCATTTCAATAGCATTGCATTGTTGGAGAAGTCTTTTCCTTCCTTGATTTTGATCTACTCAGTCACATGCAGAGGAGTTTTCTAGATGGCCCACGTTAATGTTCAGTTACAGGTTATTGAGAGGCCTTGACTCAGACTGAGTGCTACCACTTGCCTTATTACATGAAGTCTAGCACCAGTTTCAGTGCTTGATGCAGTGCACTGAAAATACAGGAAAAAGTCAGTGACAACCAAAGCCATCTGGTAAAAAGCCCATCTAACCCTGGTTGGAAGGAGCTGCTGTTTCTCATCTTAGCATCTTAAGACTTCCCTTCTCCCCACCATACTTTTGAGTTGTACACCTGGGGGAGAAGGCTGTGCACATTGGACAGGAGAGTTTCCACTGACACCCAGAGTCAGCATGGATCAGTATTCAGATTAAGCTCCAAAAGACACCATGCCCACAAGCAGAGAAAGCATTACCTCAATTCCTATTGACTGCTTGTTCAAGTCAACAGGAGGTAAAAGAGGTTTTGGCCTGCTTATCACCCACAGGAAGACAACAGCTCCAAATGCAATAAGACTGATCAGTGCTGGTGTTGGGAGCGGTGAGAACAATACTTGAAGTATCCAGATCATTGTGCTGGATCAGTCGAGCCAGAGTTGAACCTGAAACAAACAGGAGGTTTAGCAGACTTGCATTAGAAGCTTTAATTACCTATGAGCCATGGTTACTTAATTAGCTTGTTAAACAATGCTGCAAATCATTTCAGCAGTTTGCCCCCGGAGAGTCCTGGTACAATAGTGAAGCACACTTATGCAATGTTTTAAGCCTCTTAAGAGATCTCAAGTCACCTGTCCCCACAAATCTTAATCTATGCTGCATCCACCTCCACAAAAAGCTGAAGCCTGATGAAGTCAGACAAGGAACAGACTCTTTCCATCCTTAATTAAAAAAATCTGCCTGGAGAAAACCAGTATATAATTTCCCAAATATATTTCCCCAGTTATAACCAAGAAATGCCTACAGTTCATTGAATCATGGAAGTAAGAAAATTCCTCAATATTGTAAGTGTTCAATAGGAAGTAGTTTTGCTGAAATAGTAACGGTATTGATAAATTGCATGTTTGATACACCTACACATATGTCTGCAGGACAAGCAGTATCTTCACTGTCAGCTGCTCCTACTGTTCATGCTAGACAAATATTTCAGAGAGTGACAGTATGTTCAGCCAGAGAAAACAGGACAAATCAAAACTGTGAAAGTTGCTTTCCACTAGGAAGTGGTAACCTGGGAGTCAGTGTGTGCAGTGGAAGTCTAGCTGGGAAATACAGAAGCAATTCTGCTGCTTGCATCCCGCAGGGTATCTTCTGTCAAGAGCAGGGAAGCAAAATCTGAGAATGCAGACTTTCTTGTAAGAGACAGACACCTGAGCTTTCTTCCTTAGAAACAAGTACTTTTATCTCCAAAATGTTCTGGTGTGTTTAAGATTGAATTGCCAAGAAAAACGACTGCTTTCTGTCTGAATCAACTCAGATCTCAGCAACTTGTATTAGCTAGTGTCTAAATATCTCTGCAGGACCCACCACCTCACACTCTGCAAGATGAATAGCAACACTCTTTCAAAGTTCTTCATACAAAATCAAAGGGACCCAGTCAGTACATGATATGTCAGCTATCAACTAAATCCCTGTACAAGAAGAATACCAGGAGTCCTGATGCAATGAGTTCCAGTTACCCTTTAACTATAATTCCAATTAAGTTGAAGGTATTTTACAAACTGTTAGTAAGTTCAGCCAGGACGTGAAGTCAGAATTTGGGTCTCTGAGCCCAGACTGATCAGTTAGATTACCTGCATCTGTTTTACAGTTTAGTGGCAGTGTTAATCAGCTATCCTGGTGTGTTCTCTGGTGAGAAAAGGCATGCTTTGCCTGCTCAGCATCTGGATAAGAATGGTACCTCGTACCTTCTGGTACCTCAGAAGCTTTTCAGCGAGTACAAACTGCCCAATGCACATCACCTACATATCTGAGAAGTACCAACTCCCTAGTCCTCTTTTCTACTCTAAACCTTAGCTGCCACATGCCCTTCAAACTTCTGACCTTGGCTTCATGTACTGAGTCCAAAAAGATTGTGATACAGCCACAAAGGGAGGAACTGCCCTTGGGACTCTTTGCTGATGGGCAATCCCAGTCACTGAGTATATTTAACCTATAGGAGCACAAACCTGTTCTTTCTGTAGCACAGCATATCACCCATCTCTACGCCCTTCCTTTGGGCCTTTATCAATTGAGCCTGGGTAAAAAAAAAGCAGAACCTAAATCCAGGTCTGCTGATCAAGTTCACCTTCAGGACAAAGCAGTTTAGGTTTAGCACTGCTCAGTTCAGAAGACTGAAAATTATTAATAAATGAATTTGGCAGTCAGCTGCTCTTGCCCTATATATATATATTGTATATATATCGGGCCCATTAATGGAGCAGTTAGCAAGCAGCTTTCTGTAGTGATTACACTGCATCTGGTTTGTGCTTTATACTCCCTCTTTCGTTAACATGACCAAGACACTTTTTTATTGCATAAGCACTGAGGCAGCTAGGTAGAGGCATCTCCATTCTCCATCATGAAGAGCTGGATATACAAACTTTATTCCTATAGCTCAGAACCCACTACTAAATCCAAGTTATAGAGCAAATCACATTTGCACCATTTGTATGTTGGAAGCTTTCCAGACTGACACATCTATTCTCACTTCTTTTTAGAGGGATGCCAGAATACTCATGTTAAAACTCCACTTAATACTGATTAGTAGCAATCAATTGGGGCACTCTTCCAGTCTTTTCCCATCCCTAGGTGGCCAAAAGGAGTTTTCACTCAGTGCATTTTGCATGACTCTTCCCTGGACATGAAATTTTTCAATCAGCAGTGAGAGAATGGAGCTCTGTGCAGGTAACCAGAAAGACCACAGGCCTGTACAGCTGCACCAGTTTTACTGACTGAAGTGTGCTCTCATCTGCTCATTTTAATAGTAATTTTAAGACAATTTCCCAGAAACCATGAATGATTGGTTGTTTTTAGAGTATCATGCTAGAGGTAAGAAACAAAACTATAATATTTATAGCACCAATCCTCTTCTATAACTTATTTATATGGCTTAGCATTAACACAGCCTAGTCAGACAGATCAGAGCAGTTCTCACAAACAGCTACTGTCTGTTACATGGATTTATTTGACAGAAAATTTACTGAAGACACTTGTCTGACCTTTTTGTGATAAGGATCAGAGAACCCAGTAAACCCAAATGCTCCATGCAGCAGTAGACAAGTCACTGAAAATTTTTCCGTCAGGGTATTTTCATGTTTTCACTGACTCACATGCAAAGCAGTTTGTACGAAGACATCTAGGAGGACTGAACATCAAGCCCTGAAGGATATGATTTTTTTGCTTGGAGCAAAGAACTCAAAGTCCAGAGAGAACACCTAATCAATAAATTATCATTAAATGCAGCAAAACTTTTGCCTTCACGTTCTGAATTGATTCCACAAGTCTCTTGCATAGAAAGAAAGAAAGAAAGATCAAGCAGTAGTCTAATCCCAGTGTAGCCCACCCAGCATCCTTATAGCTAGTCAAGGATAATTTTCAGTTATATTTGAATGAATTTTTTATTTAAAGAAAGACCTGTTGACAAGTTTCTCTAAAGTCTGGGAAGTATTGTATGCTCATTAGCTTCTAGGGTTTGCTGGGTGTTTTTAGGAACTGTCTCCATTAGCCCACTTACAGCACTGAAGGCGACTACATATGCAGGACTATGCATATACATCCTTTAAGCTAGAGAGGTTAGTGTTGTGTCAAAAAAAGCACAGATGCACAAAAACACGGATCTAGGTAATGCAAAACAAAATGCTTTCCATATCTGAAAAACTATTTTCAATTCCCTTACTTTATTAATAGAATAGTGACAGTGTTTTACTTTTACTTTCCAACGTTTCCACAAATGGGCTTTAGTCACTTCTATCAAAGCACATGAGGTGTGTTGTTCAAGTTATGTCAAGAGATTGTCAGCAAATTTGTTTCAATTCCCAGAATTAGGACAGTTGTTTCCAATGCCTAGAGCTTCTACTGTACCTATGTGACAATCCAAGTAGCTGCTAATTTATCGCCTCTGGTATCATCCAAATGCCACTTAATCCTGCTGCCCTCAAAACAGAAGAACCAGAGAGAGGACAGGAATCTGCACTTGATAGACCTTCCTGTCCATGGTAAGAGAACAGCTGCAGCCTAGATCCGTCCTATGGAACAGCTCCAACCAGAGTTTAACCCACAAATCCCAGTGCCCTGTGCGTACATAATACCTGATTTATATCAACTTAGTGAAAACTCAGTGCAGAACAAGACAAAACCAGAGAATTTTGGGCAGACACCAGCAGAGCAATTTTGAGTACCAGTTGCCTTTTTAAACATCCGAGGGGGCAGAGGTAGAGAGTTTGAAACCCCTGAGTTCTGAAGGCTCAACTCCCAGGGATACAAAATGCACAGGATGTCTCAAGCCACCTGTTAAGCTTCTTGAGCAATAGGATGCTGGACAGTTGATAGTGTATTCAGGTTGTCTGCCCTGATCAATGGTCAGGGATAAGATGCACTAAGCTCCAGAGTCAAAGGCTTAGTTTTTATCAGAAGAGATTACAGTGATACCATTTACAGCCTTGAGTTCAGGAGTACACATTCTCATTTCTACTGTACCTCCCCCTCTACAGCTATTCCTTTACTGCCTAGAAGGAATTAAAGTTATTCTCTATGCTCTCCACGTGAGGAGATTCTCTCCACTGGAAAGTGGCTGATCTTTGTACTTTTGAGTACATAAATATGAAGAAAAGTCACTGTCATCTCCATCCCAAGAGTTCGTTACGGACAACAAAGCAACTTCTGATACTTGCACAATTTTGGAAGCAATAGTCATGCACTGCCTGGGAGAACGTCTTCTAGAGTTATGTACTTTGTATGAAGTTTGCCTAAGCTTTTGATGTGATCATGACATCTTTTTTCTCAGCATTAGTAAGGTAACACTGACTGTTTACAAGCAGGAAAAGTGGAGTACAGCCACCTACACTAATTAGTTACTTAACCACCAGTAGCTCACTCTTTCCATGTGCTTACACAGTGCAGCTCTTGCCTGGTGTCGTCCTGCAGATGTGAGCCACTGTGCCAGTTCTTACTCCTTGGAAACTTTATATTCCATATTCTTCCTTGATGCAGCTTACGTCTTGTGTTCCACAGGGTTTAGGAACATCTATCTTTGAGCATCCAAAGAGAAGCTAAAGCACAAAAGCTCAGCAGTGACTTCTGATCAGAGCCACTCAAAAAACAAAGCAAAATGCTCAGTAAGCTGCATTAAGACCAGGATATACTTCAGTGAGGCCTTGCTCTTGGAGTACCTCTTCAGAGAGTCAGTGCCAAACAGTTCAAGCACCCTTTGATCTCAGCTGAGAAACACTCTGCTAGAGGGTGGGAAAGGACGAGGCCTCAGTAACTTACTTTCAGGAAGTAAAGTGCTGTGGTTTCTGAGCCTTGCTCATGAAACCTATTGAATTCAAGCTTTCAGTATATTTAAATAGAAAGGCCATTTTTTAATAAGGAATTTTACTATATTAGTATATGACACTACTTACTACTAAAAGTTATTTTCTCAGATAAATCGAAAAGCCAAGCTTTCATATAGTCTTTATATCAGATTTTCTCCTTGAAACTACCTACTCAGAAACATGCTCAACTGGCCCTTTGAAGTTTTTAAGAATTTAAAATACAGTCAGTATAGCAGGTTCTGTTACTGTTTATCCTATTAGATAATACAGGTTCACTTCTTGCAAAACATTCATTTATCAACACTGTGTTAATGGGAAGTTTTCTCTAGTGATAAGGCATGGTTGAAAGAGCAAGGACTAAAGCTTGATTTGAAAATTCACACAGAACTCCTAAGAAAACTAGAATATTATCACTAGGCACCTTAGCCACACAGAGAAAAGGTAGCACTAAAAGTTTCTAGATATTAATGTCCATTACTTTATATTATCACAGGACTTCTATTATGAAGAACAAAGAACAAACACATATCTGAGCTTAACTCAGCCCAAGGTCCACATTTAACTGATAGCACACTACCAGAGATCTCCTAGGAGGCTCCTGAAAAACTCATTATCTTGAACCCTGCATCTAATCACTGCACTTGCACACTGGATTTAGTAAAGCCCACGTGAGTAACAACAAGCAAACTCATGAGCAATAAAGCAAATAAAGTAGAGCTTCATTAATTACACAGGAAATATAGCAGAGCAGATACAGAGATGAGAACTGGAGAGTAAAGGCACCTACCATTTTGAATATAGAGTAGGAAGTCAACCTCTTCTCCTTGAGTAAAAGGGAGCCTTAGCAGCACAGTACAAAACCAGCACCACTTAGGTAACACTCATGTTAAAAACTACAGCCAGTTTCCTGTTCCCAGTTTAAATAAATCAGCAAACAGAAAAGCATGTTGGGAGGGGAGTTTAAAGGGTAGGAACTTGCATGGGGGAACTGGAGTGACTAAAAAAAGTAAAAAAAAAAAACCAACAACCCACCCACACAAGAGGAAGTCATTGAGCTTTTTTTGGTTGTTAATGAAAACAGCTTGAAGTAGATCTAAATGAAAAGTAAACCAAAACATTTTGAAATTATATTTATAGTTTACTCTTTTTAATGCTTGCTATTATCTTCTCCATGTATAAAGCTGTATTCTCAACAATAGCAATTTTCTCTCTATAGCTGCTTGTATTTTAAGGTGAGCAGAGTTTTGTAGCCTGTAATACCAGCAAAATGCTTTGACTACAGTATTTCTCATATACTGCTGCAATGGACTTGCTGGTGGGCTGGTTTTCTGCTGCTGGTTTTGGTGTTAGGTTTCTTCTTGCTATTGTTGGGTTTTTCCTTTTTTTTTCTCTCAGAAGCTACCTAGTTCTGCTCTGTTACAGACTTACATAGGTGCAATTATTTGTACAAGGTAACAGTGAATCATGTTTCAAGCTTCAGTTTTGTTCCTGCTATGATGGATTTTTTTTATGATTTGACAGTTTCATTTCTTTGTTTAAAAGTTTATAGCTGTTGCAGTTTCCCTTTTTCTCTTCAATGCTTGTCTAATATAACTGGAATTTTGCAGTAGGTTTGGAGGGATGGGAAGACAGTAACTTCACCTATCTCTCTTCTTAATTGCCTTAACCTCAGATTTTAGAATTGTTTTCTCCACTTAGGAGTTTCCTCAATCTGCTGCATGATTTCAGAATAATCTGCTTAGCTAGACAAACCATAAAGCTGAGATGGACTTAGCATGTACTTGCATCCAAAATACAACCTCTACTGGACCTTGGCTTGCTAAAACACGTAGCCCCTACTAATTGCAATTATGTTTTTATTGCTGCTGTAAACTTTATACTATTCAGGTAAAGCTAACTTACATGTAGTTGTGGCATTATTTAGTATTGTAGGTATCTTTTAGGGAAACTGAGGGTTGATTCACTGATTTTCCTGTAAGCTGAGGAGGACAAAGAATTAGCTTTTTCTTCATGAAACTCCTCTGCCTTTGACTTTGCCTTCCAAGACTTGTTCCTGTGGCATTTAAGAGAAGCCAGGAGCTTCAGCTTTAATAGTGCCTGTCAGGGGGCATTTGTGCTTAGGGAAAGGAGACAAGGCCAGGCTCCCAGCCCAGCCAGTTCCATTATCACCTGCTCTGTGTGCCTCTCTGAGCATTTTCCCCCTTCAGATATCTGGCCTCAGGCTGTTATTTTTCCAGGAGGAAGAGAAAAAGCAGTGAGTTTGCCCTGTCATGAGTCAGCTGTTGCGTAGCAGTGCTGTGTACCTCAGGTGCACTGACTTTGCTGCAGGGTGGGAGAACATGCCCACAGCACTGTCCTACCCGGCCTGCCAGGAGCCCAGCATGGGATGCAGAGCTCCACGAGCTGGTGAGGCTACACTCTGCTGCCTGGGCTCAGTGGGTGTCACAGCCCCAACATAAATTGGATTAAAGGATGCACACAGGGAAGCTTCTCCTTAATGATCATTTCTGTTCAGTGCTCATAAATTAGAAAGCTGACACTCTTCCCCTGATACACATAACAAGTGACATGCAAATATTGAGGCTTTTAATTTTTCATAAGTGATAAACTCCAAATTTTTGAAAGGCACATATCCTTTTTTTGCTAGTAATTTTCTGTCAAAAAACAAAGCAGAGTTATGAATCTCAGCCTTTGCTTCTCTTTGTAAATGTATATAAAATGTACACCTCATACCCACAAATAAATTAAGATAAGTAGTAGGTAGCTTATGTATATAGGGAGTTCAAGTTGTTTCTTTTATGTTGTCACTGGCAACAAGGTTTTGCATAGAGGATGAATCAGGTGAGCTTTTCTAACAAACCTTAAGGTCTGGCACAACGTGAGCTTTTGTTATCCAAAGATTCCAAAAGAACCTTTCTACATATAGCAAATAGCAGAGGATGTAAATAAATGAAGGGGAAGCATTGGCTCCATGTACAGTTTTCTCTGTTGTCCCTTCAAAACTTGGATTTAAATTTTGTGAGTCTGTGGGAGGTGTGAGCTCACTTTATTTGAATGATTTTTGAATTCCAGTATGTTTTCTTAATGCTATAAAAATAATAATTCTTTATTGCTCTGCTCTGCTTTTCAAGGGCTGTGTCTGGCTTTGTAAAGCAGGATGACTGCACTGGAACATAAATGATCTTCTCAGAGCACAAGTGGGTTCCTCAGAAAAGGAGGTATGGATAGGATGATGGGCTTAGGACTTGGAAGAGCAGCATGTTTTTTGCCAGTTCTCTTGCTTGCAGCTTGATTTCAGGTTAATCTTTATCTCCACCATCCTCTCCTTTATTACAGCTGCAGCTCTGTACACAAGCAAGAGCTTGGAGAAGGCTCCATCTCTATAGCTAGAGCAAGCATTTGCACCAAGGCAATGGCAACAGTCTGGTGTGCTATACCCTATGATCTTGGCTTTTAAACCATTACAAAAGGCATTATAGCCAGGTTCTATGCTCTTAGTTAGGGATTAAGCTAGGTTCTGTTGTAGTAAAAGTTGCCAATAAGCTTGTGCATATAAATGATCTGGCATATTGCAACCTTTTACTGCTTGTGATGCTGTGGAAGCAAATATTCTTATATTTTTGAAACCTGGTTTAAACAGTCTGAATGGGAGCTTGGCACTGCTAGTTTGTGCACTGTATCTTTAAACAGGCACAATTAACAAACTGATAAGAAAATGGCTTCAGCCTGGACTGTAGACAGGTTTCCACTTCCAGCCAGTCTATAGCAACAGGGAGCGTTCAGGTGGCTGCTCTCGCTCAAGCTGTGATTTCCCTGTATGCCACCCCTGAGCCCAGACTTGCTTCTTTAATAACATGCAGCCACTTATGCAGCTGTTGCCTTTAACAGCACACAGGGCGATAAGAAGGGTGCATTGGATCCAGGTATTGCAGCAAATTGAGGTTATCACCCCACTTGCAGTACTTCTCTGCAGGAGCAGGAAGCTGGGAAATACTTGGGAAACACGGGCTCTGATCAGGAGGGATTTGCTTACCTTCCTTCAGTGCTGGAGGAGGGTGGAGGGGCTGGTACAGCTTGTTTCCTTTGCTGCTTTACAACTCCCAAGGGGTGTTCTAGGGCTAGTTCTTGGTTCTTCCCCAGCTCCAGTGGTGCTTCCCCAGCTCCCGTGGCAGGACTAAGCCCCGAATCATCAGAGTGTGGCTTTAATAAACAGGCGACACTGCACCCAGGTAACCTTTGAACCTGCCTTGCAACAGGTTCAAAGGTAAAAAAAAAAATTATTCCTGATCAAATATAAAGAGCAATTTTGGCTGGTTAGAAATGTTAAACATACAAGTCTTGCACAACAGTGTTAGAAGAGAGCAGCGCATTGTGAAAACTAACCCCAGGCCTGTGAAAGCTGCAGCCTTGGGTTTTTCATAGGGCTCTCATTTACTCCAAGTGTGCACAGGGCACTGAATAAGTCTTGCTCCACTGAGAAAAGGTGCCTCTTAGACTGCAATTCGAGCAAGCAAACATATTCCAATATTTCTCACCAGATGCTTTGTGCAGAGTCCTGTCCTCAACATGTCCAGCTGTTGAGGCGTGGGTTTCCCTTGCAGCTCCAGTGGTCTGTGAAGTAGCCACCCCTTTGGGGTGAGGGCTCTCAGCGCAGTTGGGATGTATGAGGGGCTGGTTGTCTCACCATGGTGCACCTTCCCTTTTGACGCTGTGCAAAGGTTAGTGCACTTGCTCAACTGCCAAGTGGGCCAAGCCTGTTTTGTGAGAGATTTCTTGTGTTGATTTAAACAACTGTGATTTTGGTTTGGGTTTTTTGCCTTCCTTTATCTCTGAAATGGGAATAAGAGAGCGCCTGTGCTCTGTGCTGTGTGAAAGACAGTTGTGAGGTAAGGCATGCAGGCTGGGCTGGCAGGTGGAGCATCCTGGCTTTGCTTCCAAAGGCTGTGGATATTATCTTTGGAAGACATTTTCTGCTCATGATCCAAGAGACAGGGCTGAATAGCGAAGTCCTTTCAGCACTCACTCATTAGAGAGCATCCAAAAGAGGGCAACAAAGATGATGAAAGGCCTTGAGGGGAAGCCATATGAGGAGCTGCTGAGGGCACTTGGTTTGTTCAGCCTGGAGAAGAGGAGACTGAGGGGAAGAGCTCATCACAGTCGCAACTTCCTCGTGAGGGGGAGAGGAGGGACAGGCATCTCCTCTCTGTGGTGACGGTGACAGGACCCAAGGGAACGGCCTAAAGCTGTGTCAGGAGAGGTTTAGGTTGGATATTAGAAAAAGGTTCTTCACCCAGAGGGTGGTTGGGCGCTGGAACAGGCTCCTCAGGGAAGTGGTCGCAGCGCCAGCCTTCACAGAGTTCAGAGAGTGTTTGGACAATGATCTCAGGCACATGGTGTGACTTTTGGGAATGGTCCTATGCAGCGTAAGGAATTGGACTCGATGATCCTCATGGGTTTCTTCTAACTTAGCATATTCTGTGATTCTGTGACTGGTCAAGATAATAAAGCTTTTGTTGATCTAGGACTGGTTTGTCTGGTGCTGGAATTTGACTCCTGTACAATATCTGAAGAGTAAACTAATACTAACACTTTTCACTTAAGACCTTAAGTATTCTTAATTGGGGTAAGGGAACCTGCATGTATCAGTGGATATGAATAAAAGGGGAAGGACCTTTGCCAGCACGGCATCCTAGACCTGGTTGCAATCTCCTCTTAGTTTTTGAAAAATGTCAGTTTAAGGAGTATGAAAGAAAATGAATGGGAGAGTTTTCCAAGCTCGGTCCAAAGAGATGATACCAGTGTGGAAATCTCTTGGCTTTTGTCTGTGGTGCATCTTGCATGTGGGAAACAAAGTAGTTGATTCAATGCTGTTACAAGGTATGCAACAGATACTAATAATTAGTAGTTGGGCAGGTCCTCGTTCAGCCTAAGTAGATATTGCATCATCATCTCAAAAGAGCTGGAGTGACTGCCACCATCTGTGGTTTTGGCTCCTGGATGTGTTTTATAAACCGATGGCGGTGGGGGAGGAAGGCGGGGAGGCGCAGCAGAGTCACTTGAGAAGGGAACAAAGGCAATTACCTGAACTAGCTGTATGTGTAAGGCTGTAACTGCTTTTCCTTCTCCACCCTTTCTCTCTGGTACATAAAGTACATGGCATTTTACCTCGTCTGAACAGCAAATTAATCCAAGTTGCAGTGTTTTGCCACCTTTCACCTATATAGTTTCTTCCTGATGAATGAAAACTATTGATTAGTTCACTGTTAAAAACTGTTCTGGGAGACCTGAGCCACTTGGAGCAGTGAGTGTATTGCCCTTGAGTCTGGCAGGGGGGGCTCTTGCTCAGATGTCCTACTGAACTGCTAATGGTGGGTAACCTTTTTTCAGCTTGTTTTGAAAGCAGGTGTGAGAAAACATATTCACAAGTCCTGGCAGACAACGGGCTATATTTTGTAGTGCATGTTTGTCTGTGTACATCATCTGTGTTCCTTATTATTTCCAAATGACTGATGCTGTAGTTTGTGATCTCAGTGACCAAAGCACACAACCAATGACATAAAATAACCTAGATCAGCTGTGCAAACATCACCTGTGTCCCAGTTCTGAAAAAGAGGAGCTCAAGGCAGACCCACACACATAGGGCTTTTTAAATAAAATTGGAAACATATTGTTTCAGTTAATGAAAATGGTAATTTCTCCCCCTGAAGACTTAATTGTGAAGAAAATTTATGACAAATGTCATGATGAATTCTCTGTAGGTTAGCAGGGGCTCCATGACTTATATCAGGCTAGTCATTTTTGAAGGCTCTGAGCAGATTATGGCTCAAAATATTTACTGAAAGTATTACTTTTTGACAGAATTGTCTGCACGCATGGGGATTTCAAGACAGTGAGAATACGATTTTTCCTTTGTTAGTTTTTAGAGGTGACAGAAAGCTCAGTAGTTTCCCTCCTCTGTCTGGATCCATTTTCTGCGCTGACCTAAAGTATCACTATTCATATTTACACATCTTTCAAATGTAATCAATTCACTTGACCCTTGAATGATGAAGAAAGGGACCGAAAGGGACCAAAAGTGAGCAAAAGAAATTGAACAGTGTTTCTTCCAGCCTTGTTCCAGCTCCATTCCTGAATGCAGTATTCAGAGGTATATTTTAGATACCTGCCAATGAACGTACAACTGCGGGATACAACCGAATGCTGCTTCGAAGTTATTCTTGCTGAGGTTGTGCAACCAGTCTGAGCTGTGAAAGAGTGGAGCTAAAGGTCATTACCACACAAAAGCTGGAGTTTAATCACTTCTAGGTACCATATAAGAAGACTTTTTTTTATTGGTCTTGTGAAATCCACTCAAATGCAATAGGCTGTTGAATGATAAACACAAAATAAACTCTAACCCTTCAGTCTAAATAGTTGCCCTGACATAGTAAAATTTGGTACCAGGATATTATAAGTAATTTTCACTGTGTTAAAACATCGTGTGAAAGGCATAGATGTGTCATTGAACTGTTTTAACAATTAAGGAGGCTGCACATGCATTTGCAGTTGCTCTGTGGTGCCCAAGAACAGCTGCACACTACTTCTGTTGCAAGATGTGGCTGCTGCATAAAATTGAAGCATCTGAGCGAATTTGCTGCTTCTGTGTTACCACTGACAATCTTGCATTCTCCTCTCTTCATGCAAAGTTGAGTGGTGTGTGCCCATAAGTGTCTATGGTTGTAAAACCGGGCAAAATAGAATGTTGAGGTAACTCTAGGTGTTAAATATGTACAAGTATGAACTGGAACTCTCTACGTTGCAGGAAAAAAGGCATCTGATTTCTGTCTTGACTTGCTGACTCTAAGCATAACAACTGACAGATAATTCTACTGATTTTGACTGGAAACTTTTTAATATGTTATATAGTGTATTTACATTGGTCTATTTGGGATCAGAATTTTTCCTAAAAAGACTAATTCTTCTGAGCTCTGACACAAAAGAAATATTTGGCATTGATCGCTTCTGTTCAATCTGATAAGGTGCACAGATGACCCAAGAACTGAAGCTACTGATTTATTTGCTCAGTAGTTTTCAAAGTCCATCTTTCTTATTCCACTTACACATTTACTTGAACATTTTGCTGTACTTAGCCTCCCCTACTGCCAGGATAAAATGTGGGCAGCAAAAGCAGACATGAAAGTTTATGAACAGAGACTTTGACTATTGACCATCCAAACTGGAAGTAAGAAGATGGAGCAGATCTTTCCTGGTGACTTTAGACTTTGGATCTTCATACTAATAAAAGGAAAAAGCTGATGTTCAAAGTGAGCAATACCTGACGTGTAATATTTAGACGAGGAAAGTTTAAAGACCACTTGGATTGCTTCTAAGTGTTATCTGTGCAGTCATTTCATTAGGTGGTTTAATTTTTATTGAAACAACTGAATTACAACTTTTGGTTTTAAGATAATGAGCCTTTGATGTTGCAGTGGTAAATACAATGGTTTGCCAAGATGTCTGTTGCAGTCCTTTGTGTGTTGTGTCTTGGACCTCATCTGTCCACCTGTGCTTAACCCAAAGGATAAGCCTTGGAGTTTTGCTCTTGTTCTGATATTCTGAGGGGATTTGAGGTCCATTTCTAATTTAGAAACTCTCTAATACAGGGACTCTTTTTTCTTTCCAGGCTGAGATAATGCCATTGGTGTTGATTACCAATAATTATAAACCAATAGAGGTTCAGCCTTTAAAATATAGCAGGTCTTCTACTTATACATGATTATAGAAACAATGAGGAATGTCTGTAATTTCTGAAATCTTTTCCCTCAATCTATGCTTCAGCTCACGCCTTGACTGAGTCAGCTTTGCCTCAGTTAAAGACCAGGTAAAATATAAGAAGTTCAAGACTTGGCTTGTTGTGAGATGAGGTGTCCAACGTTTTTGTGATTTAATTCTATGGTTTTCATTAGATACACAGATTTAAAAGACCAATGAATTATGCTGTTTGGTCAGTACTGGCATGGTCTTTAATTTCCACAGTATTATATGTATTTCTTTAGAGATCTGTGTAAACAGACCACTGGAGCTAAATTTTAGGAGGTTTTTGAGATCACTGTCATGCAATATCACAAAAAGAAGCATCGCTTTCAACTGAGAATTTAGATTTTAATTAAGCCTCTCATGTTGAAGTTGCTTATATAATGATTAAGGCACTTGTATTTTGGTTCCTAAAAATAGGTTCAGAAATGCAGAGACTGTGTTTGAGGTAGTTTCAGTAGCACATCTGGGTTTTCAAGGTTGTACAGATAAAGAATTTTCAAATTCAATTTTGTGCCAAGTGAAGCTACTGACCTTGAAAAAGCCATTGAGGAAAAAAGGTAGTGATATTCAAATTCAGGCAACCAGTACTTCCCGTGGCTGAACTGTAACCCCTGGGTCATGTTTAGTAAGGGTTTGGAGCAAGGTGAGTAAATGACTCTGTGTACCTGGTTCAGTACAGTGTGATTCAGAATCAGTGTGTGATGTACAGGTGTGTGAATGCTCCAATGCCCTTCTAAGGAGTTTCCTCTGCAATCACTGCAATAGACTTGCAAAAGGGATGAATCTGATGCTTTTTAGTTGAGCTACAGCAGATATGATTGTCAAAAGGTACATTAGCCTGTGGGAAGTCATGACAAATCACTAAACAGATTTGTCATGGTGAGCACTTAAATACAGACATTTTAGTTGAATTTCCATTGTGTTCAGTGTGACTTCTTATGTGTTTTAAAACCAGTGTGTTTCCCAGATTTAAGTTGCTCTGGACAGAAAGGATCTACAATAAATATATAACAAGAACAGGGATTTCTCTTGGGTTCGGATGGCAGCAGAAGTGTGTGCTTTTCTGTCCAAGAAGAGAATTTCTACCTGTGCTGTATTATACAGAATGTTACTTCTGGCTTAGATGGGGAGAGATGAACAACACTATCACTGAGGCAATCCTGCACCTCACTGCTAGTGGTACTTGCCTCATCCTCAATTACTCTTATACTGTATCACATACACCCAGCTGTTTTCCTTCCAGCTGAAGTGTGATAAAGAATATATAATAAGCTGTAAAATCTGACCTGCCCTGGGTTGCAATATGTATTGAGTGCAAACTCAGGATGCCATTGAAACAATTAAACCAAAATGCTCTGATTAATTAAGATTATTTAATTGATATCTGATGACCCATAAAGAAGTTGGAGCCAGCAGAATACAAAGAGGAAGAAGAGGAAAGTGCAGGGTGTGAGGTACGGGTGTGCTGCCACTTGGTGACAGCACGTCTCATTGTGCCCTTCAGTGCCACTCCTGCCTGTCAGTGCTGCAATACCTCTTGCTCTGGTGAACCTTGCCAATGCCTTGGTTAATGTGCCAGACACCTTCCAGCTTGTTGTGGCATCTCAAGCACCTCGGAATGCTTCCTACCCACATGGCAGCAGCTGGGCTCAGCTCTCCAGATTGCTGTCAGCAGCCATTTCCGACCAGTCGTCCTTAGGTAACTTTATTCCAGCTTTTATGCCAATTGTGTTTGCCATGCCGGGGAGTCTTCTGATGCCTTCACCTGTCAGGTTCAGCAGGAGAACGTTTCATCCTTTTTGGACCAGGTTGCTCAAAGGCTGAGGTGGAGTATCTGTTTCTGTGGTTTGCTTGCTTCAACCTCCAAGTCCTGTGATTCTGGGGGTCTGGTATTTAAGAACAGTGCTTAGACCAATGTTTCCCCAGTTTCAGATGGCATGGGGGAAGGCTTTCCCTAATTTTTGACTCAGACTTGCATTTGTCCTCTTTGGTAAAACCCAGTTTGACTGCTACTTTCCTGTAGACGCTGTGCTCCGTTTCCAGGCTCTTCTGGAGGAGTGCTTTGGCATAAGACTATTGTTCTGAGGAGCGAGGGGTTCTGTACCCTCTGGCATTGTTTCTTCTGCCCCTCAGCTGACAGGTTACTGCAGTACATGCATCTCACTTTCTCCCTCAGTAAAAAATTCTGAAATTCTTGTGACGCCCCTGTGCTCCTGCCAGTAGTTGCTAAAATGACATGAAACTTTGTGACAACGAGCTGGGAAATTGGGCATGGGGAGGAGACTGAAAATTGCTGCCTCTCTGTAAGTCTTTTGTGTAAGTTAACACAGTGCAAACACGGTTTTCCTGTGACTTCTCATCCGCTTGTGGTGAGAACTTCCTTTGATACAGATTGCTTTGTGCCTGTGCCAGATCTGGGAGCATATTCCTTCTGCTGTGAAGTTGGTACTTTCTTTTAGGAAATGGGAGGGAAGGGGGCTTGTTTGGTAATTATAATAAATGACAGAAGAGTAAGAACTTAACAGCAAACCCAGGCAAGTAGTGCTCTTCAGCTGTACTGAACTCCTGAGTCAGCTTTTTTTTGCAGTCAGCACTATCATTTTCTCTTATGAGTAGCTGATTTCTGTTCAGGCTGTTTCCCACAAAGTACTTTCTAAAAGACCTTAAAACTATTTAGGAAGGAGTTTTATTTGGTCTCTAGCAGTTTCAGAAAGCTGAACTCTATTTTGCTTTGAGGATCTTTCAAACTTTAAAAAGCAAGAGAACAGTTTTAGCTGAACAGAATTGCACTATTTTTTTTCTGAAATGCTGAGGCACAATGTCTTTCCTTAATTTCCAGCTGGGCTTGGGTGTTTTGCAATATGATTTAGTGCAATTGATACCAGCCTTGAGAAATACTTTACCTATTCAGAAGCAGACTGTGTTTGCAGCCCCAGTCTCGTACATCCCAGGGTGGCACTTCAGGCACTGGCTCATACTGCCTTGAGTACCTTTTAAGCCTGAGGCAGCACTGCCAGGATTAATCTCTGCATCGTGAGATGTTACTGTATTTGAGGCTGCTTGGAGCTCCTAAGTGTTGCCTCTTCTTTGGCACATAGCCTGCTCCTTTCTCAACCTTTCAAACACAACACCCACCATGGCACAGTTTGCCCCAAAACTGTGCTTTGAGCTTCTCTGGCAGTCTGCCCATAGCTTTAGATGAATTTGCTGTGACTGCAGTCACAGCATTTTGACTCACTCTGTAGCAATGCAAAGAAGGTGCTTCCTGGTAGAGGTATGCCATGCAAATGCTAGAAAATATTCCTGCAATACCACATCTCTGTTTATAACTGGTAACATCCAACTTCAAATCTTCCTTGAGGAAATGATGGCATTTAAGCTGGGCTCATGTCTATAGCATGTAAGGAAATCTGTCTCTCTGTTAGCAGGAGCATGCAATCAATGCTGTAAATGCTATAAATATCAAATCAGTGTCATCAGTGAGAAATGGATCATCAATTATATGAGCATTAGGCAGCTGGTTCTGAACAGCAAAGGAACTCTTGAAGAGTGTTAAACTGTTCAGTCGCCTTGTAAATATTAAAAACTGATTGAATATAGTTAGCAGTATCTGCTCCATATGCTGTGCATACACTCCACAAAAAAGACTTGTTCTGTGGTAACACCCTTTGTTGTCCTCTTCTGGCTGCTGACATCCCCACTTACTCATGTTTCAGCCTATGGTGTGGAGTGCAGATCATTGCAAGACTTCCTCCTGAGGTGCTGTCACATGCCATACTTCATTTTATACACCCACATATTGTTGTAAAACCTTTGGTGTAAGTAATATCATTAATTATTCCATGTTCGAGTAATAAATCCTGAACCCATCTTGTTGCCAAAATGTAAGGAAAGGGTCCCATATTCCCACAGAGCAGGAGCTACTACAGAAAGTGTTTGACTTCAGCCTCCCAATACAGCTGGAGGACAGCCCAAGGCTCTGGAGATTCTGACGAGTGCTGGGAATGATGAGCCTTCCTTTACTTTCCTTTACTTCCATCTCATTCAAAAGTAGTGCACACTGGTGTTTTTATTTTTTTTAATTAAGTTTTTGCAAGAAGACACATTAAGAAACACTTCTGTAACACTCGGATGGATTTCACTTCATTTGCATTCTCATCTCCAAATTTTGCAATCTGTGTTTGTTCAAAAAGAAAAAATTAATTTTAAAAAAGGTAAAAAACTCCCTTGTCTGAGGAGGTGTAGCCAGACAGTAGAGTTGATGGCTTCACTTAGCTCTATGTAGTCACTGGTGTAGTTAATATTCTGTAGTAGGACTTCATTATTTGAAAAAATAGCATCCATGCTGCTGCTGGGATCCTCCTGTAAATCTTGTGGGTTGAAGTGCTATTTGCTTTCTTCCAGTCTTGCAGTAATTCCAGATGCTCTTCAAAAATACATACCAGTATACATTGATTCATTATCTCACAGATTTCCATGTATCAAATAGTTGTCATAGAAGTTAAGAATTTAGAATTTTTATTTCTGCCATCTCCATCCCCTTTCTTTTTCTCATCTCCACCCCAAAAGTGCAAACACACAAAGCAAGTGATCACACAGTAGCTGTTAGTCAAGACTGGTAAACAGAACTGGATATTCTAGAGAGGATACTCCTCATACATAAAACCATAAAAATCTCCTAGCATCCTTTAATGAGCTTACTATGGAAGATCAAAACATGCATTGTGACACACGAGAGAGCAGAAGAGATCAACAGTATCATTGAAGCCTTAACTTTGTGGCAACAGGGAGTTGTTAACATCAGCTAAGCACCTTTGCCCAAGAAATGGACAAAGCAAGTAACTTTTTCAAAATTTTTTTTTTCTTTAGGTTATTTTTTGTCTTAAGTCACTCACCTCTTTTGGTAGAATATCAGTTGTTGTTTCTGTAAACTCCTTAGCACTGTTGTGAGCTTCCTGCTCTTTGCTATTTGATCTGCTTACTCAACCATCTTTTATACTGTGACAGCTACACCCTCACGTAATAATAACTTGTTTTTATGCAGTGCATTCACCTCAGTGATTTACCCAGCCTACTCAGAACCTTACAAACCTGGAAACACTGTTTTAATGGGACGCTGTCTACCCTCCAGTTGTCTAATCTGTTAGTGGTATTTTTTCTGTGATTACAAGATCACTTCCAGTATGGCTTCAAGGATCCATAGCAAATGGTACAGATTTACTATAGATCAATATGGTAAAGAATGTCAGTCTGAAATTGATTTTTCCCATTCAACTGAAATGATTCACAAAAGGACTTTCTCAGTAAATCTACTTTGACAGTAGAGTTTCCATATGCTTGTCAGACATTGAAACAAGAGGTTTGGTGCCCATAATTAATAGAGAGTCTAGAACTGAAGAACTAAACTACCTTTTCACCCAGAGCCCTTGTGACTGTGGTTTTATAGTTATCTTAAGACAATGCATTTAAGTGACTGCCAGTTACATGGACTTTTTACCAGAGTTTGGGGGAAGCCCCTCTTGGTTCTTCCCCAGTTTGCATAGCCAGAAGCTTGAGCAGTTGCCTATCGCTGCAGAGATTGTAATTGTTTAAAAAAGGTCTCGCAGAGAGATCTTGCTGTGGTGTTTAATAACCTTTCAATGAAGCTCAGCTAGAGATTGTCCAAGAGCAGCTAATGCAGCTGTTCCTGCTCGTGCCTGCCTTGCTGGGCTGCTCTCAGGTGGCAGGGAGTGATTAGCAGTTCTCTGTGCTGTCACAGGGCTGGTGCAAAGAGCACGATGAGCTTCTGTGGAAGAGTAGTTAGCTTTCATCTTGCAACACTTTTGTTTGCTCAATTACTTTTTTCCATTCCTTACTGACCTTTTCCCAAGTCAAATGATTTTTTTTTTTTTAATCAGAGACTTGAGGGCAAAACTTTTCATCCCCTGGATATAAATCTTGATACAGACATACATCATAGGGAAAAAACTGATTTATTGTTGATTGCCTAAGAGTTACTTAGGTAACACATGATCTCGTTTAGTTATCTCTGCCCTCTGATTTGGATCACTGTCATCTGCTGCATCCTCTAGCTCTCCTACAGTTTCAGTATGGTCCCTTCCAGTGTGCATGTCAGGCCAAAACCATTGAAATTTTGTTTGCTCTAGTATTATAAAGATCAGCCATGTTTTGATAGAGGAAGTTAGACAAATATATGTTGGTTAAAGACTTGGGAAAAACATGTAACTATAGCTTTTTCTGGAGCTTAACAGGTGGTGTGTGAAAATCCTTCTGAATCTATCATGGTAAGGAATGCTATATAGGGTACTATAAAACATGCAAACAACTGAAATCTGCAGGAGACCAGTAATTTGGTTTTGATTTCAAAATGAAAAAGTAGTTGTATTTATTATCCAAAGGGTAAGAAAAATTGCTGAAACTTATGATACTATCAAAAAGACAAGATGTTTCATAGGATCTAACACTGCTTAATAGAAAATGTAGAGTGCATAAAACACTGAATATAATTGCAGATCCTTAGACTTTGCCTGTGTGAACCAGGAAGTGTCTTTAGGTCTGAGAAGCCTCCAAGCATTTCTCTTTTTATTTGCTGCCCTGGAGTGTATTTCCTTTGCTGTATCCTGCCCAAGGATAACAGCAGTAAAGCTTAGCCCTGCCAGAGGGAATAAGGTGGTGTCAACAATTTCACTTTCCTAATGTCTGAAAACACTGGCTCCCATTTTTTTGCTGGAGGCATAAGAATGGTGCCAGATAATTGAGTCACAGGGTTTAAAAGCAAGATTTATTGGTTGATCTACATATATGGGTGACTGGCAGACTTTCAGTGGAAAGTCTATGGAACAGTTCTTTATTGACAAATGTTCTTCTGGAAAAGGAGTTATCATGGTGTCTTAAGAAGTGGAGTTCTGGAGGGTAAGGATTCTTTTCCTAATATAAAAGATTATTAGATCTCTGGGTTTTGTTATTAAGAATTCAGACTGATAGCAGTGAAATATTTTCTTCCCTGAAATTATTTTCCATCATGTGAATCGGTTACATGAGTGCTCAACTATCCTGTGAAGCTGGCAATGATTTGCCAACACTATTTGTGAGTCTAATAACAGCTCTGATGAAAAAGCCATTTCAGCAGGCCAATAGTAATCTGCAAATGTGGAGCTGATATGTCAGAGCTTTACATTGAAGGCTGAAGGCAGCTTTGGGTGTGGGGAGCAGAGAGAAATTGTGTCTGGCCAGCCTGTGCCAGTGGCTGGAGAAATGATCGTCACGAGTATCACATGTTTCTGAGAAAAGTGGGCTTTGAACCATGTAGTTGCAGATAAAAACAGAGATAAATCAGGAAATCTTTCTTCTAATTTTATTCCTTTATGCCATAACTGTAAAATTTAAATTTGCATGCTTCTAAATGACATTCATTATCTGAGTATTTCCCAGTGTTCTCAGTAGACATTACTCAGATGGTTAGCTGCAGTTATGATATTATCAATGACACAAAGCTGTTAAAAATCACCCTTAAATTTTTTTTCTCAAGGAAAAGGATCTGGAATTGAGGTTTTGAAGACTATTCTGAATCTATTAATACAACCCATATAGAAGTCTCCTGAATTCAGGCTCTGATATTTACATTTTCATTTAACTCTTGAAGTTCTTCCTTGTTCTTGAAGAACTTAACTGAAAAGCTGGGGAAATACTCGTATAAATGGATTTACTCTGGGTATGACTTTTTTCCTGTAAAACACAAAATTACACTTTTTGTGATTTGTGCCAGTAATTTTGGTCATTTGGTTAGGTAATTTTTCAACTGTATGGTAACTGTATCAGAAAATAGCCCAAGATTTCTCTTGGAGCTTGACTATGGCACTATGAAGTATGCAAACAATTGAAAGCTGTGGGAGACCAATAAATCCAAACTGACCCATGAGAAAAGAAGAAGTCAGTGGGAATTGGGATTGTTGAAGATGATAAAACAATTCAGATTTGCACTACAGAATAACTTCTGCCTTTTTCTTTTTTCTGGCACAAAATAACAGGCCATCTTCTTGTGACCGTCTTTGGAGCACTGTTTTCTGGCCTTTCTGACTGAAATGTCCCTGTGTTTTGGTACGGTCAGACAGTAAAGCTGGACAATGTCCTCCTCTGACACTTCTGTCAAAATTGTGTCCCCTCTGCAATGTCTAGCACAAGTACTTTATAAACATTCTCTGACAGGACCTCTGCTGCATTACCTGGGAGCTCACCTGAGGTGCATATTTGAGTTTTAACAGCAAATAAATGCTTCCTAGTTAGTTATGGTTAATATACAAGTGTAAACTCTTGGTCAAAGGCAATCAGTTTTTAAGGTTGTATGTGGTTCCCAAAGACTATAGTGTTTCCAAATCTGTGTGGACTCTGTCCTTACTGCTAGCTGTTTAGAGGATGATTTATATTTCTTACTAGCTCTTGCAGAAAGCCTGTGAAACTTTGCAAACAGGAAATGTCCCTGAACACTGAAAATTGCTATTGTGACTAATACTGCAACCATCCTCTTTGTAATTTATTTTATAGACTTCACTGTGTTACACACTTCCGTTGCATAGTACGAGTGAGAACACTCAGCAAGGATTACTGTATGCCTAACACTGGCACAGAGATAAATGCATCTCCATCTAGAGCAGCCGGTACCTTAAAAACACAATTCATCCACACAGGGTAAAATTTTGCATCTAAATGGATACCTGATCCAGTTGTTGGAATATCTCTAATTCGGATGCCTGTACTCAGGACCATTTCATAGCAATCTGCATCTGAGCAGTCTGTAGCCATCTGCTGTGTGCATCTTGCATGAGCACAATTTTTGGAAGCTGTGATCACCAAACCTTTGGTGATCACAGCTTCCAAACCAAAGTTTGCCTCTTAGGTAGTTTCCAAACCCATTTTTTGTCATTTTAGAAATGCATATATATTATCTTCTGTCATGTTACCTTAGATACACAATTCTATATTGCAGCAATAGACAGCCCAAGCACAGGCCACTGAGTCTAGCTGGGTAAGGGATACACAAATAAATGATCTTTTGACAGACTTCTTGCTGGCGCTGTACTTAGCCCCAGAACTGTGCTGACAGCGTGTGCTGCTTTCCCCTTTGCCTGGTGCATCCTAACTCTGCAGGAGGAGGACTTTGCTCTACTTACGATAGATTCAGCATTTTGCTCTTACCTGGGAGGAGGGCACAGGTAAAGTGTTCACATGTGACACTAGGAATACAGTAAACTCTGAACTAAGCCACTCCCACACATAACATTATGACCTTTATGGGTCTCATCCAGCTGGGATATTCCACAATTCTATGTGACTGCCTGTTTCAGAACTCCAGTGGGGCAGTGAAAATCAGAACAGTAACTTTCTCTTCTTGCTGAGCTGCAGAAAAAAGTGACACAAGTCAGAAAATATATGTAAAAGCCAAAGATCAGACAGAAGGTAGAAAACCATCTCCTCCACCTGTTTAGAGCCCAGTCAGAGTGAATCAATGGAATAGAAGAAGGCAGAAACTGTGTATTATTAATTGCCACAGTGGTGGGGATTTGTGGCTAGAAGGGTTATTGATGCCATGGTTGGGTCTGTGAACAGTGTTTGAGGTGTGCCTGCATGCCAGGCTGCTGATTTTCAGTGAAGCAGGAATGGAGTCTGCCCCAGTCCTCCTGGGCTTTTCGAGGACACTGTTCTGCTGCCAACCCTGTTTGTGCAGAGCTCAAACCATTCCTGCTTATCAGCCTTACTTAATGCCCACTGTAATGAGGTGGTCTCCCCCCCACTCCCATTCTCCAGGCACTGAAGTAACAGAAATAAAGCCTGTGTGTGTGTCTTTTCATTGGGAAGGCTCTAGAGGCAGCAGTTACTCCTGCACTCTCACGTGCTAGACTTTGATAAATATTGTCACTGATTCTGGATGTGAAAAATGGGATATTTGCCCTGACCAAGGTGGTGGGGGGAAGAACTTTGTTCTTATTACTGTTGCTTTTAAGTATCAGGAAAAGCTGCCAAATTCCAAGATATTGATCAAATGTTTGAATTTTAGCACAGCACTGCCAGAAAAAATAAAAGAAGGTAATATTTATTTCAGAAAGTGAGTTTTCCTCCACAAAAGGAGAGGAGAAATAAGATGAGATGATGAATGAAGCTGTTTCTGGTTGTCTTTAGTTGTCACTGATGTCTTGTTTGCATATGTTTCTGTATTGGTAGGTTGCTGTCCATCACCACTCAAGGAAATGCTTTTCATAGGGATTTTAATCACTTGATAGTTTTGGTTTGATATTCTGGAAATTCTTCTTCTGTATAGCAAAGAGAAGCCTGCGGCTGACAATCCTCTCGCATAAAAAGCAGTTGTTTCTTGTATTACCTCCAGGCACTTCACTTTCAGGACTATCAGTGGGTAAAATATTGGTGGCAGTTTCCAGCTGCCACAAAGTGCTTAATTTTCCATCACCACAAGATATTTAACTGATCATCAGCCAACTGATATTCAACAAGCAATACATGTTTATCTGCTCAATTACAGCCCATTGGGCTGTTCGGGGACATGCCTGTGGTTAAATTCTTTACATAAGTGTTCACTATGTGGTGATAAATAACTAATGTAATATTAGTACTGATCAGTAGCTCTATTTGTTGTGTGACAAATTGGAAGGGAAGTGGTTGAACGCTGTATTCACTTCCCCTTCAGCCTTGCAGGCATTCAGGTGTCAGTCAATTCTACTAGAAGTTAAACAGCTCCACTAAGTGGGAAACTTGTCTTTGCTGTCTCGCAGTTTAAGGTCAGCAGCAATGCAGTAAATCTAACTTAACTTTTTTATTATGTAGTTGTTGGTCAACAGAACAAAATCAACAAATTTACCAATGCATACATTTCTCACATTCCAGCAGTGAGCTGACCTTAATTTCTAGCCTTTTTCAGGGAGTTCACTGGATTAGATACTGGAGTTACTAATTGGATGCCAGAGAAGGGGCATCGTTTCTAGACATCTTCCTGGAAGATGCACTGATAACAGTAGTGTTCTCCTCGTTACCAGCATGGGTTCCTGGTCACCCTCAGCTCTCCCAGGGAATCTACTAGGTATTTATATTTTTTGGAAGAGGGCTAGGAAAGACTTGAAGGAACAGCCCTTTCACAGCTCCTTTTCTTCAGAGAAAGAGGTCTGATATTGTACTCCCTACTTACAAACACTTGCCAGATATGATATTGTAATTAAGTTTCCTCCTTTTCCCAGTTTGTGACTTCCCCATATTTGTATACTCAGATAAGTTTGTCTCCAATCAAAATGCATCTGAGGCACCTTTGTGTGATTTTTCAGTCCTCAGGGACTAAGAAATCCCAAATTCCATGTAAGAGTGATGTTCCTAGGTATGTTTTTTTTCTTTCCTGCCTGAAGAATGATATTAGCTATTTCTAGATATGGAACCAGCTAGTATCACAGCTGCATTTGGAACAAAGTTGGAATGTATTTATTGGAAATGAAATGTACTTTTAGCTGAAAATGATTTGTCAAATACCAAAGCCAGGCTCAAGACTGCTGCATTTTTGCTGCACTTTGGTTTAGGTTTGTTGGTTAAGCTTTGTTACTTAAGGTATGTTCTTATGTGGCCTATCTGCATGATGCTGTCCTGCTGTATGCCCTACCTGTGAAGGAAATGTTAAACCATGGGGCTATG
The DNA here is from genome assembly GCA_013400235.1 of Oriolus oriolus. Lineage (NCBI taxonomy): Eukaryota > Metazoa > Chordata > Aves > Passeriformes > Corvidae > Oriolus > Oriolus oriolus. The sequence continues at coordinate 3,953,814 of VXBT01009500.1, read as the reverse complement.
TCAGCAAAAAAAATAAATATGGGAAGGATGTCTGAGTGAAGATCGCTTACTGTGAATCTGAAACTGCAATAAAATCCCTTTCTACTGTAAGCATTCAATGAAGTGATTTTCATGGCTACATACACTTGGAATTAACCAACAGGATGCTTCCCATCATAGCTTGTAGCTGGAGGGTTGCTTGCAGAACTTGTGAACATATACCAGCCATAGGTATATTTTGAGGTGGTAACTAAATGTTCTGTCACCAACGAGGCTGAGATCAATACCTCTAAATCAGATCCAGGCAGTTCTGACAAAATGGCCTGGTTACCCCAAACACTTCTCAGAATAACCTTTTATTTTGCCTTTTAACTCCAGAACATTATGAGATTGCTGGGTTAGGGAGAGGTGCTGCTGCTTGAGGGTAGACAGGCAGCGTAAGATGAGTAAAGTACAATGACTTTACAATCTGAACAGCTGTGGCAGCAGCATGAATTACTGGCCTGGTGCCAGTCCTGTGTGGCTCAGAAGTTCCTCAGCCAATATTCAGGCTGTACCCTGCCTGGCATTCTAGGAAAATGATTTTTGAATGCCTGTTGTCCTTCCTTCCACTAATAAGCAAAGGAAATTCATCAGGGATCTGTCTGTCCATCCTGGGACTTTTCCATTGAATTACAAACCTTGCCAGAAGACTCTCAGCAGTTCTACAGTAGCTGGTGAAGAGTGCCTTGATGAAGTGCAAAACTGGGAATAATAGTGAGGATATCATGCCTTATCCAAGCTCATTATCCCAGTTGCTCTGGAGAAAGAAAACACATTTAGATAGGCTGCTGAGCAGATGGCAGAGATGTGGCACATGAACAGGAGCTGTACATCCTTAGGCAGCCTGCTTTTGGTGCTGTTAATGGGTGTGAGGACGAAACTTGTTTCCCCATCTGACAAATAAAGTTGTAAAGTGGTTGAAAATCTCTCCTAGGTAAAAACACTTTAAAAAATTTCAGTTTAGTCTGGTGAAGGACCACTGATACAGTAACTTCAAAATATTGGTCTGGTTTTTTTTTTTCCCCTCTGCTTTTCTTTACATATTGGAAAATAGTCACTGCAGGATTGAAGGTTCAGGTTTATTTTCATTATGCATCCCAAATCTCGGATGTGCAATACAATAGTTGTGCTCCTTTTGTTGCTTAAGGTATAAACCACTGGTGATGTTTACAGGTGCAGCCTACCCATCCCCAGTGGGATCAACTGAAGAAATATCTGTTATGTCTGTGAGATTCCCGAGTGCTGTGATTACTTTAGAGATAGGCCATGGACCCAGACAGAAGCTGAAACTGCATTTTTCACCTTCACACAGGTAACAGCTCAGGTCTGGCTGGCTGTGAGGGGGTGAGGGTCCAGGTACAATGGAAGGTAAGGATTGCCACCCACAGTGGCACACCTAGCACTTGCATGGGGAAAAACCCGTTGATGTAAGCTTCGTCCCAGGTGATTAACCTTTGAGTTTTACTTTATGTTGGCTATGGATACTTTTGATTTGTTACTGTGTGTCACCAGGTACATCATAAATTGTGTATCAGAACCCTTGAATTTATTGATTTTCTGTACATAAGGATTTTCTCTTTCCAATACAGATAAAACAAATGCAAAATTTGCAAGTTTTTTTAATTCACAACTCATTCTCAAAAGTATCAGATCAAGCTACATATTTTTCCTCGATTAATATTCTGTTGTTCCAGTAACACTCCCCCCTACTGGAATGAGTGCAAATTTGATATGACCCCGTACCACGACCTGCTCATGACATTCCTTATATGTCAGGTTTTTCTCAGTTTGTAAAGGGAAGATTAAATCTTCCAGATGAATCAGTTACTGTTTTCAGAGTACTTTGAAGTATTCACTATAAGGTGCTAGCACAGAAGTGTTGGGCATGGAGACAGTGAGAAGTGGTCAGAATGTTCTTATCAGCGCTTATTAATCACCCTGTAAATTTATAGTGCTGGGCAAACATTTCACAGTGATAAGATGTCTGTTTCAGCATCAGACCTTTGCTTTAGCATTAAGCCTCAGCTTTAGTGCTCACCAAGCTGTAGGATCTACATGCCCCACTTCCTGTCATGCCTTGCTGCATCATTTGCACTCTGCAGAATGTGCTTATGGAAAAGCAGAATGAAATTTAAACCTGGAAGATCTTCTCAAAACACATTTCAGGGCCATGTTACTGACAAGCCTGTGCTACCTATTGTGGATTGTCTTTTAAAGATAAAGTTAATATAATATACATCCTGAATGTCTGTGTCTGAGGTGTGTTGATGTGCTTGCTCCCAGAAGAAAAATGCAGATACTTTTCTGTTAGAAGCAGGTGAGTGTAAGCAGAAGAGCAACAGAGTGGGATCCCTTCAAGTGGATGCTTTGTGTCATGGTGTGTAAACTCTCAGAGAGAGATGGTCTGTGGGAGGAGGGTGTGATGAGACCACATGGAGAGAAAATTTAGCAGGGGAGGAGGCACAGGCTGCTCAGTGCAAGAAGCAATCTGGGAAAGCTGTAGACTGCCCCCCAGAGCAGCAGTTTGCATTGCAGGTGGGCTTCATATGGAATCTCACAACATTTCTCTTAGGTTTTAGAACTGGAACGTATCCAAGATAATTGTTTTTTAAAGAGGTGTGTTCTAGGTTTTCCCTGTAACAACAAAGTGAAGAAAAATGTTTTGGAAAGCAGGGCCGATCTCTGCTTCTCAGTGCAACACGGCTTCAGATAGAGCTCAAGACACTTTTCTCAGCCTTATGTGCCTGATTGCCAGGCTGCAAGAACTACTACTTATTTCTCTGAAGCCACTGAACTTGACCTTTGCAGGGCTGCAGTGAATGCTACATGAAAGGGCCATGGGGTCCAATCAGTCAATACCTGTGAGCTGCCCTTTGGATGAGAATAACTCAAAAAGACTTGATCTTCAGTACAGAGTGAGAGGTTCAGTCCTAATACACACCATGTACATCTGTGATGTGTTTTGTATGTAGTGAGTCATGATACTATTCTGATGTAGGGTTTTTCCTTGTCCCTGACTGGGACATTTAAACAAAATGTCATGGATTTACAGAATAAAGAGATGAAGTTGGTATTTAAATGAGGATTAAGACTGGTGAGTTTCTATACATGGCATCTGGATCTGGGACATTGCCTGTGTTTATATTGTGAAATGTATTGCCAGTTGTGGCAGCACATGCAATGTTTACCTCAGTGTGCTATGGAGTTGAGATCCCCGTACAGAAAGGCTTCCAGCCCTGATGTGCTTCACTGCTTCCAGGGCTGCCCTAGCAGGGGCTGCACAAGATGGGCATGTCAGGCCAGACCCAGCCTGGCATCTCTGCAACAGGATCATGTACATGTCCCGCAGGAAACACCTACTGAGGCTTTGTTCTAAAGTTTGGATTTGAAATTGTGAGATCCCAGCACAGGATATGAGGCATTAATACTTGACCGTCATTAATTCTGACTGAGAGTCTTGGAACCTGCTCCTTCTTTTTCGCTATTGGACACGTGGTGGCCAGACAGGAGTCACAATGCCAACAGCACTGCTTTTTTGGGAATACTAAGGATGGATTGTCCATAATGAAATGTAGCAGCTTGCATTGTGGCATATTTGCTCCTTTTGTGTTAGATTTGGCTCATTCTTTTATTGCCAGTTTTTGTTGGACCTTCTTAATTGTTATTTGCATCTGGCAGTGACTGTCAAATAAAGGCCACCCAGGTTAGTGGTGTTTACCATGTGCAAGTGAGAAGTGAACCTATATTTGATGAACAAAATGTTGTGTAAAGTGTGTCACTGTACTGCCAGTATTGTGCTGCAACCTGTGTTGTTATCGTCTTGATGCCTGTGTGTGTTCATTTCTCTCTTACTTCTTGCCATGACCTCGGTGACCTTGTGCTTCAGCATTGCAGTGCCAAACTGTGGGAAGGAAAGCATGTAAAAATTCATGTCTTATTAGAATTCATCCAAATGGAAGGAAGAATTGGGAGAAAACTCAACTGGAATCTTTGTGGAGACAAATGTTGGGTTCTGAACAGATTATCTGCATCCTCTCTAACCTTCCTGTCCCTATGTTTCCGTGGCCAGACTTGAGTTTGACTTTCAGATGCAGAGATCAAGGCAACTCCACACCCTGACAGCTGGAAAAGATCCATCATTTTAGTCTATCTGAAATGATGAAATCCGTCAAACTTCATCTTGTGCTAAAATCTTAAGCAATCTTTGCATTTTCTGATACTGGCAACATAAGTAGTGTTTAGTAGAATAAGTAGTGATGAGCCATAGGAAGGTTAGGAAAAAAGAAGGTGGACTATATTCCATACTTTTTATGTCAACTATTTAGGATGGACAACTTTCACTTTCTTAAGGAGCCGTACTTCCGGAGCTGAAACCTGTTCATCCGTTGCTGCCTCTTCTGGCAGATAAGCAGATAGGCAGATAGACACAGTCACCTCTGGCAGCTGTTTTTCAGTTGTGTTTTGATTGTTTGTTTTTAGCAATAAACCATTTCTGGACTGTAGGGAGACGGTGATCCAGAGCGGGACTGATCCAGGAGGGCTGCCTGAGCCCCACTCAGCGCAGTAACACAGACAGGAGAGTGGTGTGCACCGTGGGGCCGGCGGGGCGCAGCCTGGCAGCGCACAGGCACGTTTCACAGCTGCTGAAACCCTGCAAGGTTTGTTCCAAAGCCACACTTCTTGCATAACCAGGAAGGAATTCATCAACCTACCAAGGAAACTGGGTTCAAGGCTTTCTGCACGAAATAGACGCGATAGGAGCGCAGTGAATGCTGTAAAAGCAAGGCAAAAGAAACAGGCTGTGGAGAAGGACAAGAATTTGAAGAGGTAAAGCCACTTGGCAGGTGCTGAAACGTGGGGTGTCAGTGGGAGGAGAGCAGAGGAAAGGGAGGCCACGCAGCAAACGCGGGCGAAAACCCTGCAGGGTGATTGTGGCCGATCGGAACACCCTGCGGAGCACCAGGCACCGCGGAGCTCGGCTGTGCCTCGCAAGGAGCCGGCGGTGCCGGAGCCGCCCGCGGGCCCCGGCCGGCGCTGCTGTCCCGGGAGCGCCCTCTGCTGTGCGCGGGGGGAAACGGCGCCCGCTCCCCGCACCTCGGAAACAGCCCCGGGCCGAGACCGCACCTGCAGGAGCCGTCGTGCAAATGGACTGAACGTGTTCGTTCTGCCGCTGTGGTGTAATGGATGCGTGTTCTAGCTCTGCGTTATCTTCATTACAATGAGCTTTCGCCAAGGAAAGGGAGCTGAAAATCCTTCACAGAATTATTCAGGAGGCTCACTCTCTGCAAACAATAGCAAAAACTCTATAATGTGCTTATGCTTCAGTGTGTGCAGACACAGGTACATCCACCGTGTTCATTAATTGGAACTGTAACAACTATAGTCATTTTTCCCTCTTTCACATTTAGGATCCTGGAAGTTTCATGGAGAAGGTCTAGGAATGTTTCTTACACTTTCAAGAGTTTTTTTTCAATATTGTTCTAGTAACTACTGGAAGTAAGAAACCTACTGTTAATGCTTGTTGGGGAATGGTTTCATGTCCTGATATTTCCTGCTTTTTATAAATCATGGTTTCCCTTTCCAATTATTTTTTCTTGCTGTTGTTACTCAGGTACAGACCTAACACCTGGACCCTGTTGTGTCTGCTGCCGGCTATGTCTTCAAGGAAGTGTAAAGCTCATTAGCTTCTTTTCCAACTTCAGATGTGCTCAATATGCGCCCACACCATGAAACCATCCAGCACTGAGCCTGTCCAGTCAGCAAGACATCCTGCTCCTACAGTGTGCTCTGCTTAATCCAACCAATCAATACTGACAACACTGAGAATCAGGGAAGAAATGTCAGGTAATTAATTCTGAGCACCTTCTAATTACTGCTACATGAAAAGCACAACATGTTAGGTTGGTTTTCGTTTTGTTCAAAGACTTCACAGAACAAACTGGGACTTTGCAAGACCAGGCCTGGAGGGGAGGTTGGTACCACACTGAGACTGACAGGGAAGGGGGACCCTGAAGGTAAATTTGGTATTGAAAAATGCTGAGTTTGCCATCACAGCTTTTTAAAAGGAGGTGTCGGTAGAATACATAACCCAAGGGCTTTCACTAGTTTAAAATGCCAGCAGAGACTTGGGAGAGGCAAATCTGCTTTGGGATTTTCCAGTATTTGAGGCACAAAGCTCATGGAATGTTTTATTTATCTGGTAAAATGGTGCACAAGGATTTTTTGTGGCTTTCCTTTTTCCTCTGCAAAATAAACATCTTTAGTAAAGAAGTCCAGGTCCAAAGAGGATTGGGGAAAGTTAAGAAACACAGCTGGGCTGCATTTTATAATAAAACAGCACAAAATCCAATCACGAAGAGTAGGTGGAAGATGATATCTGCAAGAGAAACACAGGCTATATGTGAGTACTTCCCTGTCAGCTCCCTTTCACCTTCTCTTCCCACCCCATTCAATAAAATTGCTTGCCCTAATGTGGCTCTGTCAACATATCAAGTGTTAACAAATAGACTTTGAAAGGTGTGTTTCAAACCCTTTCCAATCAGAAATGCTTTCAGACACCCCTGTTAACCCAGTCAAACATGATTGTTCCTTTTCGGGAAGAGGGTGTGACAATTAGAGAAAGTATTGCTCAGTATTGGAATTTATTGCTATGATTTTATTGTCCAGTGTTAGGGATGTGCCAAAAGAAGGAAAACAAAGTATATAACACTGGGAAATAAAATCTGATTTTGAAATATTCACTCTTCTGTCAAATTTACTAATATTTCAGTTTTTTTCTTTGAGCTATGGATTTTATGTTGACAAAGACACTCAAAATCCATGTTTGGGATTGATAGTTTCATTGTCATACTTTGCTGTTTACCTGAGAGCGTGTAAAATCTGGATAAACCTTTGCCTGTATAAAAGAGGAGGAAAAAGATGACATCGGGGTGATGTTTAAAACAGGGCAAAGTGCACCAGCGTGTTTTGCAAAAACAGAACAGAAAACATTTGTCACATTTTGAAATTATGAATATTTCTTCCTCTTGGATTTCCTGTCTGAAGTCATAAAAGGATCCTCAGTTCTTTTAACATCGATGGGGGTTTATTGGTACAACATAATGGATTATAATAATTCTACTCTATGTGTATTTGTAATTTTAAATTGGCTTTCAGATTGGTGTGGATACAGTTGATAAAGCAGTATAAAGGGCTCTAGTAAAAACATTGTTGGTTCCAAGGACTTGTTTCAAAAGATGAACCAGCTCAGACAGAAATCCCTGGTGCCTGCAGGAGGCATCAGATAGAGGAAACAGTTGTTCTACAGTGGGGAAGCCCAATGGCAGTGCAGTCAGAGCGTCAGGAGGGATAGGCACGGAGCATCCCCACAACACCTTCATGTGTTGTGGATATGCTGAAGTACCGACCCTCAGCGTAAAGAAAAACTTTCCTGCTGCTCCTGACCTCTCTCCCACTCCTGTGCAGCCTGTCAGAGCGTGTCTGAGCTGCTGCTGAGGTCACAGGCAGGTGAGCAGAGCTTTCACTGCCAGCTGGGTGTCTGAGTGGTTTGGCCATTTATCATAAACGCCAAAGGGGTGCCTTGACTCACTCGGCGAATGAGCTTGGAGGGGACCAATTTCTGTTCCAGACTCCTGCTGCCCCAGGGGAAAGGGGTCTGGCAGAGGGCTTTGGCTCCTTCTGCTTGCTCCTATGCTGCCAGCTTCATTGCTTCCCGAAGGGAGAAGCACCCCATGAACCCAGCCACTTACTGCGCACAGTGATCTCCGCCACTAAAACACCTCCGGTTTGTTCCGCGCGCTGTCTGCGTTTGTCACACGTCTCAAGAGAGCAGAGAGAAAGCCATGTTTACCAAAAGAATTAAAAACTATAAAAAAAAAAATCCCAGCACAATTCTCATGTTTCCAGCCAAGGAAATTGCTGCATACTTTCTAGAGATTGTTTTGTTTCTGCCTGTATTTCTAATTATTGGGGTTTTTAATGCAGGAGAGTTTTAAGGAGAGTCTTTACAGTCCATTTTCCGAAGATTTTGGTGGGCTGCCTTTCCCACCCCGCCTTAAACAAAACTCCTGTCAAGAAGGGGGAAATTGAGCTCCATCTGTTCAACCCCTGACCTTTGTGAAGGCTTCTGTGGTTGTTTATTGCTAATGATAATTGTTGCCCATTGGGTAGAAACAGGAAGCACCAAATCCCTTCCATATAGATCAGCTCATGTCCGGCACTAATAATGCCTGTCACAGCTGACAAGGTCTGTATTGGAGGCAGTGCTCTGCAGATTAAAGGTCCTTGTCCATCTCCTGACCTTTGCAGATCCCCAGCTGTGGGCATTTTTATTCCAAACTCAGCACGTGGTAATTCTGGTTATGAGTTGCTTGTAAGCACAGACCACCAGCTTGGTTCAACCTTAATTGCAGGAGACCACCAGCTGTATTTTTGAGTGGGAAGTGGACTCAAGGGATGTCAGCCTGATTGAGCAATTATCCTGCACTGGAGGGTGAGGTGGGAACTCCACATAGTGCCTGAAAGGATGATGTAGATGTTTGACAGTACTGCCAGAAGGGCACGTATAAAGTAATGGGTTTGTGTTTTCTTTTAACTCTGATCTGCGGCTGGATAAAAAGTTGAAGAAATACTGAAAAACAAACAACGAAATCTAAAAGTTTTTTTCTGTTGCCTTTGAAACTTAGAATTTCTAACACTGTGTTGTTGTCAAACATGCAAATTTTGCACAAGTCAGTTCCCCCTTCTTAGCACTGAGGCTGTATAATACAAAATGCTGCCTTAATTTGGCTCCTGGACTGAGAAAAGGGTTAGAAAGGAAAACTGGGCTCACCAGGAGTGATGTTTTCTCTTCTCAAGAGGAAGGAAACATTTATTGTTGAAATGACAGCATGTTGGCCAAGGAGTATTTTGGGCTTTCATTTCAGGTTAAATAAAATTTGATTTCATTTTATAGCAATGACATGTTCATTGCTTGAGAGAAAGAATAGCAAAGCTTTTACTTGGTGAAGGGTGGAGAGAGAAGTCTTTAAAGAAAGACATTTTATGGGCACCTGCCCATGTTAAGTTATGTGCCCTCATCTCCCTCCCACCTAAGGATACAGGAATCCTCTCTTGTACCTCAGTTCCTGTTACAGAGACAATTTATGTATTTTATGCAGAATAGGATGTCTGCAAGAGCAATAACTTACTGCAGCATGGCAGGGAGGACTTTCCTTGGGAAGGGGGACTGGGAGCTTTGAGCCAGGTTCTCCCACTGCCCCCAGAGTGCTCTTAGCACTGAGATACTTGGTAAAATGGAAAAAGCTCAACTTTCTCCCTCTTTTCAGTCTTGTGTTTAACTGTAGCTGTTTGTCAGACAGGACTGTAAGTCTGGGATATCGACAAGAGCTGAGTTTTTCAACGGCTACCTTATTTCTCAATACGTTTAAACAAGTTTCCCAATGTTGCCTGTGGCATGACAGGGGTCGGGAGCACAGCTGGGCCGCTTGGGTTCACACAGCGCAGTGCCTCCATCTGCTGAGAGCCCTGGCACTGCCTCTACACCTGCCATGCCCTCGGGAAGGGCTGGACATCCTCTGCCTGAGTGTGGCACTGTGTGTCTCTGCAGCAGGGAGGCCTTACCACGGGGCAGGAGAACTTCTCGCTGTCGCAGACGTGCGTCTCGCAGTGCAGCCAGACCTTGGACAGCTTGGGGATGTTACGGAAGCGGAAGGCGTTGAACTGGAACGTGGCCCGGTTGGTTTTCCCGTTTTCGTGCACAAGGATGGAGTAGTCCGTGGCACACCTGTGTTGTTTGTGGAGAAGCAGCATCAGAGCCCCTGTGGCTTCAGTGAAACATCTCCTGAGGTGACAGTCTGATGAAAGCATTTGCCCTGCTGTGGGCCAGCTTTTCCTTTGCTCCCTTATACCCCACCACCAGCTTTCCAGTCATCCTCGGGGCTGGGCTGAGTAGAGGTGCTCCCCTGGGTCCCACCAGCACCTACCCCTTGGTGATCAAAGGCCAGTGGATCTGGTAGAAATACTCTGAGGAGGGAGTTGCCCAGCAGTTGTTGAGAACAACTTTAAACCTGGGGAGACACAAACCCCAGATTAGCAAGGAATGTCCCAACTGCCAATTTATTACTCATTCCTCCTTCCATTACCTACCTGTCGCTTAAGCCCTTAGCTTCCACTCCAGCAAATATGTCAGAACCAATGTCTGATGTCTCAACGACAAAGGGAGCTTCCTTTATACTTGAGAACTTGGCATTCTTTGAAAGACAAAGGCATCACACATTACTTGTAACGTGCAAAGCAAGGCATGATTCAACTTCAGACATCACTGGAGAGACTGACCCCAGAAATCTGGGTTCTTATAACCTGCAACTTCCAAATTCTACACCAGTAAGAGGAATATTGCAAACCCAATATGATGTTTAAAAATCTTTTTGTCAATATTTGGCGTACAACGATGATAAGTGACAGAACTTGATGCTGTTTGGGTTGTAGTATGTGTTGTATCACAGCATGGGTGCGAAGCAAGCTTGCTGCTGCTGCTTCTGGTGGTGGGGAAAGCTGGTGGGAGTGAGAGTGGAGATGACTGTATAGAGTGGGAATGGGGCAACCACAAGAAAAATGACAGCCTGCTGAACATGGAGCAGTGTGGTGCTCAGGTGAGAAGTTTTGGTTGCAAATACACTGAAGTGCCTACCTTAAATCCCACTGCTTCTCATTGGGTAAGATGGCAACAAAGCTAGCACCAGAATTATACAAAGAATAACGTTTAGTCCTAGCACTGGTTTACGTAGTGGTAAATACTCCTTTTACCTGGCCTACAGTTTTAACACAGTATGTTGCTAGTTGTGCTTTTTCTAGCTATGCTAAAATAGTGAGGCCATTTTGGTGCTTTTGACTGTGCTTTTGCAGAGAAAAGACTCCAAAACCAGGAGCTGGCTGCTCCAGCAGTGCAGTGGGGTTGTGGAGAGGAGAGGGATGCTTCAAAAGATCTGCCTGATATTAAGGGACAGTATTTTGTTGGCAACAAAATTCCAGCACGACCAAAGATCTGTGGGGTACATGAAATATCTGTCAGGTGAGAGGACCAGGGAGAAAACTGCAAGAGAAATGCAAGGAGCTTTGCTGTGTCTATAGAGGCCATGCAAGGCCAGCAGTATGTGCAGATTCATGCTGCTCTTGCAGTGGGACTACAAACAAGTTTTGCTTTTTCTTATAAAACATGTCCGCAGGTTAGAAATGTACCTCTCATCAGAAAAATCTGCCTGACTTTGAGGGATTAAAAGAACATTTGGCGTGGGTCTGCTCTGTTCACTTTAAGTATATCCCTTTTAATCAGCAGAAAGAAGAACCCCTGCCAATCCCACTGCAATTATCTGTTCCAGGCTAGTAATGTGCTCCATGACACATAAAAGTCAGGAGCAGCAGCCCTGGTTTTTTCCAGCTCTTTGGCCAAAGCCTTTGTAAGGTGAAGGTGAAAGTGTGAGGGGCAAAGAGCACTTACCGAGTAGAAGTTGAGGGACAGTTGACTTTCAAATGAGCCGGAGCTCCCGTTCTTCACATGGACAGTGGCCACCCTGGGGACAGGACAGAATTCCGTGTGAGTGAGGTGTGGTGATGAGGATGGGGTAAGACACACTCCCAGAAGAGGACGTACCTTTGGTCAAAGGCAGCCTGGTTCACCAGGTAGTTGGCATTGTATGTGCAGGCGAACGAGTAATTCACAGGCTGGCTCTTCACAATCACTGAGGAGTCATTGGAGACAATGGAGTTATAGAAGTGATACACGGGATTCTTGAACTGTGGATGGTGAGACAGAGAAATGTGGGCAGTCTTTGAGGCATCAGGAACGTACTCTGAAACATGAAGACTATCTGGTGTCAAAACAGCCTCCCCAAGGAAACACAGTTGGTAGCTCTTCATAAGCTGTGCTGCCTATTCACATGCTTTACTAAATACAAGTAAAAAAAGTTCTGTGTAATACAGGTGCAAATGAACAACAGACCAATATCACTAAGCCTGGGAGTAGCCTGTAGCTGCAAAGCACAGGTCTGTGATTCTTCCTTCTCCTTGATACTGCAGTTTGCCTCCTTCTTCCATTGGTAACTAAAGCTTACTCCAAGCTGAAGAGGACAGGACTCTCTCGGGTGAGTCCAGCTGTTTCCTGAGTCAGAAATGCTGACCTTCATAGTCTTACCTCTGACTGTGTCCCACAGTATGATTTGTTTTTAGGTGACAAGTCTGGGATTGTGAATTGGTAATATCCTGAATCGTGGATCCCGTTGTAGCAAATGCCTCCAAGTGCCAGCTGATTAACCTCCCATCCATAAGGACACTCTGGAATTCTGGTAATGATGGTTTTAGGATAGCAGTATACCAGAATTACATCTGAAAGGAAAATGATACACCTAGAGTTATTCAGTGGTGATTTCCTTTCAAAGAGGTGGGTCTGCCCACTTACTTTCCATTGGGCTTAACCTTCTGTGAACGGGGGTGTGTGATGGAAGGTCCCCTAATGAGAGCAGCTTTTGCTACACAAAACTGACCTTTAGGTTGTTAAATTCTGTCCTCTTTGGAAGAGTTTGGCCTTTGCCTTCTAATCAATGCAGAACTTTGTGTAAATTTTTTATCTTTCTGGAATAGCTGATTGAAAAGCAGAGCCACTGCTGGGAAACGTGAAGTAAAAAGGGACTGCACTGAAATATGTCTCATTAACTTATGCTGCAAAGCTGGCTTCTGTAACACCACTGACTCTGTAAAAATAATATTGGGGAGGTTGTTTGGCAGGCTTTGTAGATCTGCACTGTTTTGTACTGGTGTATAGATCTTGGCCACAATAGACGTTCTGCCCTTTCTCTTCTTGGACTGGCACTGTAGTGCCAGCACAAACTGAATTTTACCAATTGTCAAGTTGAAAGCCAAGATCTAAAAACGAACTGAAGAACCTAGGCCTGCTAACAACAATAGGAGGTGACCCAAACTCCCAGCCCTGTTAACAGCAGTGCTGTGTGTTTCAAAACACGGTGATTGCTAATACAGCCATGAATGTTGAACATTGTAACATAGAGACTGATTGCTTCATGATAGCAGAATTGGATATTTTTCACAGGCAGAGCTAATTTGAATGTCTGATGGAAATTTACACGGCAAATATTGACTAACCATTAGTGACCTGAAAATTGAGAAAGACTTCCAATTACTACAGTGAGAAAAAAAAGGCACCCTGCCAGGAATTATTCAATTATTTCTTTTAAAGCCCTCACCACTCTCATTTTTTATACTAAAAGCCTCATTTTGCAGCCTGTCCATGTCTGCTAGGGAATACTTAGGGAAAGCCAACTAGAGACCTTAACAACTCGCTTTTTTCTGGTTCACAAACCTTCAGGATATGCAAGCTGATTTTGCTTGTGTTAATGCTCAGATTTATAACTGGCAACTTTACAGCTATGAAAATTCGTGCAGTTCAGAGAAACTGCTTGTGCAAATAAAGGTACGGAAATAAATGGCTAGAAGGCCAAATACTTCAGATATACCATGAAATGACTGACAGTAATCTGACAGCAGTCATGCACTAAAAAGCAAACACCAAATTGAGGCGTATTCCGACACGTTTCTAGAGCACATTTTGTAATTGTAGTGAAATCTACATTACAGGTCGGTCGGGCACCAGATCACTTCAGTTTCTAGGCAGTAATCAATGTGCAATTAGAGGCTTACCTTCAATGATTTTTGTGTTTTTCTTGCTTTAATATAACAGTGTGGTTCAGGAGTTCAGCCCAGCACATTCAATCACCACTGGCCACCTAACTGCAGTCCATGGGACTAAAGCCCAGTTTGGGAAGCAAAGATCTGCTGCATCTAGCCTGCACTATTACAGAAAATTTCTAATAGTTTTTGTTTTCTTTGCCATTTTATGCTTTTGTGATTAACTTTCTTGCAGTATGGTTATTGTGCAGATTTAAGTATATGCCTAATTCTTTGTGGGGTTAGGACTTGAATGGTACATTCTTTACTGTGCTAGCTCAAAGCAGATCAATAAAAGAAATACAAGGATTAGCTCTACAAAATCCACAGTTTAACTTTCTGAAGGAAAACCTTTTGCTTTTGAATGAAAAAACCCTTTGGCAGCTTAATTACAAGAGAAGATCTTAGGAAACTTAAGTTATTTTACCTGCTTTATTTGGGCTGCAAGGCCCCGCAAAAGCTCGAGCCAAGATGACCAGCAGATAAATAGCAAGAGTCACCATTTCTTGCAATGATCTGAGGACACAGGAAATAAAAGCTGACAATGTCTTTAAAAGTGGAAATAAAAACAATGCATTATCTGCAGTCCTGAACTTGTAGCTACTGTTAAAAATGTCCTTTTTGCAGAGAGAAAAAAATAACATAACTGATATTCTGTTACTCAATTTAATTGCATCTACAGGGTAAATATTTCCAAGACCACTACTATAACTGGGTCACTACTGTGACAATTTTACTATTTCAGTTAAGTGGTGGCTTTTAATTATTCTAGTTTGACTTCTTGCGAAGAGTCTAAACCTAATGTGTTAATATAACCAAATGAAACTGAAACAGTGGGATTTGAAAAAAAAAAGAGGGAATAGAAGTTACTAGAAGAAATATGATGCAAGAACATAAATAATGTGCTTAAAATTTAGTGCTGAAACTATTCTCTGTGGTGATGGCTATTCTGATGTATATAATCTTAACTGCATGTAGCTCAGTTGTGGTAAATTATGCATTTTCTCCTTTGCTGCTAAATGCTGAGTTTTTAGGAAAACATCCATAGCAGTAATTTACATTTACATTTCAGGCCTCAAACCTGCAATCTGTTTCCCACAGGGGAGAAACATGTACAGCCTGTGGGATTGGAACTGCAGTTCTCATGTTTTCCCTTTGTAGACACTCTTCAGTATCAGCCCTCATACACACTAATCAGACTAAGTCAGAAGTAAGAAATACCATTTAAGCAAAGAAAAAAAAAATCATTCCAATTCAGCAGTTCTAACAAAACCAATCAATTTCAACATTTTCACTCATCCTCTATTTAAAAATATATATTTATAAAAGGGTCATAAAGTACATATCAGTGACAATTCCTTCTAATTATAATCCTATGCATTCTATAAGAAATTAATGGTTATACCTACGAGACAGGAAGGAGCTAATTATTTCAGATTTTCATTCCAGTCTTATTCCAAAAGCAGCGCTGTCAGCTCTTCCCAAGATGTCCTCTTTCAAATGAACCCAGCTGGTGTTATCTTCGCTTTATATAAGCAATCTTGTAAAAGGAGCCCATCTCTGGTTAAATCTCAACCCACCAGTATTGTCCAGTGTGAGAGGAAAAAAAAGAGTTATAGAAAAGCAGTTCTCTTCCCCTAGATGGGACTGTATTGCTGCTATTTGATTTTTTTTTAAATCTTTCTATGGTGGTTTTTTACAGATCTTGAAAAGAAGTGAACAGAAACCTGCTGAAGGTACAAAATTTTTTGGTTTATAAGTTTATTAGGAAAATGTAGAATTTCTGCAGAGGTGAAGCTACAACTGCCTTCTAGAATTCAGTGAAAATGTATTTGTAGGAATTAGATGCTTGTCTTAAATGGCTTATTGACAATGTCAAGCTTTTGTGCCATACAAGTGGACAAAAGTATGGCAACAGATCATATATCACCTTTGGAGTTGTTTTTTTTTACTTATCTTTTTCTAAAAGCTCACAGGCACATAATCTGAGTTTAGGTATGCTTTTCCATAAGCCTAAGCTTTATACTCCATAATTATAGTACATAATACTCCATAATTACAGTACATAATACTCCATAATTAGAGTACATAATACTACATGCATGTAAGACTGTGTAATATGCATTAAATATTAAGCTAGAGATTGTATAAAATTTACCATTTCACAGAAAACTGAAACAAATTTGCTCTTTGTATGACCATCAGTCATGAAGTTGCCTATGACAGTCTTGGCCAGCTGGTAGGATTTTCTGGTGACCCATTACATCCTGTTTGTGTCAGGTTTTAGTGAAAGGCCCAGAAAAAGGATTGGGTA
Source organism: Oriolus oriolus (assembly GCA_013400235.1). Lineage (NCBI taxonomy): Eukaryota > Metazoa > Chordata > Aves > Passeriformes > Corvidae > Oriolus > Oriolus oriolus. The sequence continues at coordinate 3,937,742 of VXBT01009500.1, read as the reverse complement.
CACTACTGCTATTTTATGTGTCTCCATAAAAACATGGGCTTTAAGCAGTCTTGCCATGTAAACTGGCCCAGCCTCAACTTTGGGCGCTGTGCACCTACCCAGTTCCGTGTGCTGTTGAACACTTATGCTCTGATACCTGTCTTGAGTCACGAAACACAGAGGATATCACTGACTTTGCCTGTGGAGCCCAGCCCAGTGGAGCTCCTCACAGATGGTTTGGTACCTCCTCCTGTGCAGAGCCTCGTTCTGCCCCATCCACGGCAGGACTTTGGTGTGGATCTGCCTTCTCTCAAGAGGTTTTTGGCATATAGGGTGGCACAGTGGTAAAGCTGTACTAGTTGTCAATAGTCTGGAGTTTTTGAAGGAGGACAGAGTGAAATGGAAGAGCACAGTGGCCCTGACCTTAGCCTGAAATGCTCAAGGAGCTTTTAGCTGTCCCGTGGGTGAGATTTATGGGAGCACCTTGAGGACAGCATTCACTACAAGAAGCGTCTCAAGCCAGAAGACCTGAGAAAAGCAGGGCCATGGGTGCACCCTGCTTTGTGAGGGCTGCTCGGCAACGGTCCTGTGCAGGTGAATCTGCAATGACATGAAGAATTAAGTAATCGGGGTGACTTTGTCTGGCAAACTGATCCAAAGCCCTAAACAAAGATTGAAAAGCCTACACACATTTGTGCTTAGTTTCAAATATCAAGTCTGAACCTAGACTCAAGCTTTGTAAAGAGTTGCTCTCACTGTTCTTGTGAGCCAAGCCCTGCAACCCATCACATTCGGATTTAAATGAGAGTACTTAAAGATGGACACATGGATAAAATCCTCTGGCCAGGGGTTGTTGTTATTTTAATTAAATTAAAGAGTAATCCACTGAAAAAGAACCAAAGCTCATAAATCATTTGGTGTGATCTCTCTAACTAGAGATTTTCCTCATCAGAAATCCTAAAACAAGGAAGATTTAACTCTGGGTGTCTGTTTTATGGCCTCACCCCAAATCCTGCAGGGATTCAAGCCTAATTTTGATTTCCTAAGGCTAAGTCTGAATATACAGTGTGTCAACATGCACTTGTTTTTTGTCTTTCTGTGTGTGAGTGTGTGTTTGTTCTGGAACCAGAAACCAGGGTTTCTAGTGAGACATTATGATCAACATTGTTATCAAGAATATATAGCCCAGAAACAAGAGGAGGCTTTCAGGAGAAAGCTTGTGACTTTGGGCATGAGAAAGGACTCATGGCCATGTACAAGCTGATTCTTCAAGCTCAAAGGATCAGATTCAGTCCTGGAGTTGGACTTGGCCTATCAGGCCTGCCCACACAGGGCTGATTCAGAGCATATAGGATATTTGGCTAACTTTGATTAGGCATAGAGTAGATGCCTTGTTAAAAATGATATAAATGGTCTACTTCACCATAACGTTAACAAAGCTCTTGAAACACAGATTAGCTTTTTACTGATGATTTTTAGCAAATACTGTAATTAAGTTATCATGGGTATAATGCTCCAGGTTTCAGTGGAATTACTCCAAAATTGATCTAATCCCATAATTTGTAAGAGAAAATAAATCTCTCACTATCTTCTCACAGAAAACTTATCTCCATGTACATAATACTCCTTTTAGGCAAAAGGTAGAAAACAGAATGAAAACCATGAAACAAATTTGGCAGTAGGGCCAGCTGGTGTATAGTAGCATTTGCACAAAAAACAAGCACAAAATGTACCTAAGCCAACCAGCATTTGATACCTGCACTGATCAAAGGTGAAGGCTTGGAGAAGGGTTAGGTTTCTCTCAGTAAGTGCACACATGGAAAAAGGAAAGCCATTAACTTGCAAAGCAGTCCATTGAGGATTGTTGCAGCTCCCTGACTCTTTCCAAGCCCATTGAGTCATCTCAGCAGTCTAAGTATTTGTAAAGATTTCAACCAAGAGCAAATGAAGGCCTTATTGTGGATTTCACCTACAAGGGCAGTTTGTGTCTCCAGCCTTGTTCCTCACATTGTGATGGAAAGCTGTGTGAGTATCAACTGTCTGGCTCTTGCATGAAGCAAATGAGATTCTGCTGTTTGAACTTGCAAGGGATATTGCAACATCCAATTTTCATTGTTTTTGGACAAAAAAAAATAAACCTGGAGAGTCCCCTAGCTATATGGAAGGACTTTATGGGACAGTGAGGATTGATGGAGACAGGTAGCTGATTCCAGGGGAAGGCAGATCTGCTGACACTCATCTAGAGGCTGCAATGTATTAATGATGGTGTTTCCACACTCCAAAACCTGGCATAATCAGTTTTGTCTGAGATGAGGGGTATATTTATCCCACAGGCACAGAGACATCCATACATTTGTATTTGGCCTGATGTGAGTTAACGGATCCTCTTGGAAGTGCAGCACTGTGTTGGTACAATCAAATTTTCCTGAAGCCTAATTGAGCTGTGCTATGTAGACTTATTCCCTCGAGTCATAAATACCTTACGGATTTAGGATTGTTTTGCCTTTTACAGTGTAAATGCCTTTCCAGTATTTTATTACTCATGGCACGTAGTTGGTCACTCACTTCAGCACATGACTGAGTCACCATCCCTGGAGGTACGTGCAGATGTGGCACTAAGGGACATGGTTAGTAGTGGGCTTGGCAGTTAGGATAGTTGGACTTGAATGTCTTGAATGTTTTTCCAACCTAAATGATTCTATGAGTCTATTCTATGAATGTTTTAGCCTTGTGAGCAGGTTATAGAACAATGCGTGTATGTGCAGAGAACCTGGGAGCCACAGATATCCTGCACCCTAAGTCCCCAAGTGGCTGATATTCTTCAGTAACTGCACAAGACCTATCAGAAAAAGGGGAAATCAGAGGAAATTGTCTTTGTGGAAGAGTCACATAAAAATCAGAGACGGATGTTTCAGCCACCGGAAGACAGTCTTCTGCTCTGGACTTCCTCATGCATTAGCTGTCTGTCTGTGTAAACTATGCAACGCTGAATCATAATTTTTCAGCAATCACCTGCAGCCACGGGCTTGGTGAGACAGTGCTGCTGTTGGCATATGCACTCCTGGGGTGTGGGTGCGGACAGTCTCTCAGCTGAAGAAGCATTCCCTTGACATTTCTGCTGTTCAAGACAGCTTTTTACAACAGGAAATCTTGCTGAACACGAAATTGTGGCTGAAGTAAATAATCATATGTTCATTTGAATGCCTGATCCTATTGCTGTTTAGCTTTGCCAGCATATTAAATGTTCTTTGGATTCTTCTCCAGCAAAGTCCTGCCTGTTTTGCAGTTTGCTACTGCTGGAACAGAACATCAGTTTCCAGCTGAGTTTCCTTGAAGTCTTTGTGTGGGTAAGTGCTTTATTTGGTGTAATTTTTTATGGGATGTCTTGGAGCTAGCTGGTTATGAAGGATAAGGATTTGGAGCTTGACTTAATAAAGACATGGTGCTTGATTTAATGAATATATGAGACATGTAAAACAGGTCATACAAGACCAGAACTGATGACTTACACTGCTCATGTGAGCCCTCACTCGTCCTTGGACTGCCTCTAGTTGGAGATGCCTAAACTTGCCACGTACTTAATTAATTTGTCTAAACGAAGCATGTATTGCAATACCAGGTGCTGTAAGGTGCCCAAGATATCCTGTGACACAGGACCTCTAGGACACTCGTTCACTTTTGGAGTGGGAACTGGAAGCCAGGCAGGATAGTCAAGGGTGTCTTAAATGACACTGGCTGTCTGTGTGTGTGGGCATCTGAGTGGAGACCAGCCAGACACGCTGCTCTGGTTGGCTTGATACTCGTTTTTGCTTGCCTTGGGAGCCTGAGCAGCCCTGCACACTCAGCAGCACACATGCCTGAGCCTGCTCCAGTCTGCACAGCACCCTCCAATTACTCACTGCGTGCCCAAGGACAGCTTCCAGGTAGAAGCTGGAGCACTTCTGGGGAAAGAGAGCTTTGATCTCTACAAGCAGGAATTGCATCTGGGTCTCCTGTAATCCTGGGTGAGGGCTCTGACCACCAGGCCTGTCTCCTCCAGCTGTTCTTTGAAGAGGGTGTGGCTGTGGCTGCTGGGCTCCACTGTGTCCAGAGCTGCTGTCCCTGGTATGTGCCAGAGCAGAACTGCAGGGATTTTCTGTTGAGAGCACAGGGATTAAGTATTTTGTAATGGAGTGATATTGCTGTGAAATAGCATTCTGTAATCACCTGAATGTGGCCTAAATGGCTTCTGAGGTGCTTAAGTGCTTTTTTGGACCTCATCCATGCCATCCTGTATAACACCTTGTAAACCTTTTAGTTCTTGTTATCTCAACAAGAGGTCTTGATCTCTTGGCAGTGTGGGGTGAGGATCTCACCTCAGGTGGGGGGAGGATTTTAAGAGGAAGGTGAGAAAAAAGGAAGAATGGACTCTTTGTGTCATTCATTAGTTTAATCTTCTCAGGTTGGCAGCTGGCTCTGACGCAGTGACCATTGCTCTTCTTGCTCCAGTAATGCTCTGTTTTCTGGGCATTATCCCACTGGTGCTGGGAAGGTTGCTGAAATATGACGTTTTTCAGCTTGGGTTGGGGTATGTCACCACAACTCTAAAAGAGTCTGCTGCAGCTGTCTGATCTTCTTCTGCCTGATTCCTGGCCATGTGTGTTAGCCATAAATAATGCTGCTCACCCAGCCTGCATGCTTTGCTACATAAAACCTGACAAAAAACGGAACTGCAGTGCCATGAAACATAAAACGTATACTAAAGGCAAATTTATCCTCTGAATAATTTATCAATTATTCTACTGACTGTTGAAAAACTGACCCTAAATGTATGCTGCTTATTTTAAAAATATTGTTAAGTAAGAAAAAAACAAAGCAAAGACAAATGGTGGGGCAAACTGATAAAGAAATTTCAGAAGCAGGAGGAATGCTAAATTACAATAAAGGACTTGATTGCCATGTAGCTTGGAAGTGCCTCACATTCCCAAAATGAGAAATCTTTCCTCAGATTTGTAATCTGTATTGCCCCGGGAGCCTGGAGTGCTCCTGCTCCCTCTTTAACACCCTTACCTGAGCTACAGAGCCCCTCCCCAGCTTCCTGATTTCCCCATGGTCTGATCCAGCTGAATTATAAACCTGCTTTGTGAGATCCAGACAGGAATGCACATGTGAAGGACTGGTAAAAATCGGGTTCTTGAAATCCTCACTGCAAATCTTATCCTTTGAAGAGTTAAGATCCATTTGTTTTCCCTATGAAATAAACCTTCACTACCTGTAGTGCTGCCATCTCAAACCAAACACAAAACTTTGCACTCCTATCAGTGGCAGCTGCTGATTAAAATCACAGTTTTAGTTTCCCAAGCTACATAATCCTGCTAGTTCATTCTTAGACCTACTTTTCTTAGCACACTGTATCCATTATACCAGTGTTGTCCTCATTTTTGAAAGTTTGTGATTTTTTGGCAGTCTGATAGCATCATCCTTGGAGACAGTCTCTTCTGCTGTGAAAGGGATCTGTTTGTTATAGAGAGTTATGTGGCTCTGAGAGCTACATGTATCAAACTCAGCTGCATTAATTAGCTGGTGCTGTGCTTGTAAACTGATCATAATAATGCTTATCACAATCTTAGTACCATTATCTCTGTTTTGCAGATAATGGAACTGAGCCACAGAAAGGCAAAGCCCAGCATAGGGCTCTTGAGCTGCCCATCCTGCTCTTACTTCTCCTGTGCCATTGCAAGAGTAAGCAGCTTGGAGCAGAAGGTGTCCAAGCACACTCTGGATGGGTTTGTCTGTGAATGAGAAAAGCTTTCTGGGAAGCTGTGGGAAAGATAGCCTAGAGGGCCAGGCCATGTCTTCTGGAACAGAGGGATCCCATTTATCTCAGAGGATTCCCATTGATCTCTTTATCCGCCTGAAGTCGTAAACTTCCCCTGCTTGTCAGTTTACCATTCCCACTGGCCTTTATGGCTTATTGGCAATGATTTGGTGACTCACAATCCATTACCAGTTGAGTGTCTCAGTGAATTTGCCTCTTCTGATGCCATAAACAAAGCTTTTCTTCCCACTTTGTCAAAACACATTCTTTACCATTCAGCCTCCAAAAAGGTCACTTTCTGAGACTTCCCACAGATAACAGACAACACTTCAGATCAGTTAAATGGTATTGTTTTCTTCAAATTGCACCAGCATGCTATTGATGACATCCACTGAGATGGTTCTTTCCATTCACCATTCTACACAGCAGCAGAGAGATGTTACAGCTTCATGCAGTGGAATGGAGCAGAGCAATCGATCTAAAGGTTTCAGGCACTCAGTTGGGTGTTCATTTCCTTGCTGCATTAGGACTCAACCAATACCATTTAAAATCCAGATCTTACTTTTTTAATTGGCTGGAGATAGTGTTTCTTGTAGAATTCACCTAAACACCAAATGCAAGAGGTGGCTGTGGTACTGCCCATGTACAGCTCTTCAGAGATTTTCATGGGCTCCCTCTGACAGCCAGTTTTGAGAAAGCTGACACCTTTATGTTTTCTTCTGCTGAGCTGTAGCTGATGTTACATTGATCACTCAAAATCAATTTGACCATCCCAGGCAAAAGTACTATTTTCTAGCTTTTAAAATGAAAGTTTCTCTCTTCTGGTGTGGCTTACAGTAATGTAATTGGAGGAAATATGCAGTCTGCAGCAAACCATCCTTTCGATATAAGCTGGCTGCACAGAGCATTGTGGTCATCTGAAAAGTGTTTGCAATTATAATATACCAATGGCATCCATGTAGTATTTCCTACAAGCTATTCCAGAAAGTATGACACTGCAGTTCCCTTTTATGAAAATCCCTCAGGAGTACACTAATCTGATTACCTTCTGAGGGATTCATAGAGTTGTTCTCCTCAGTCACCCACTATAGCTCCAAGTACTCAATCCTCCAGGACAGACTGTGCTGAAGACTCCAGATTGATTATGCTGTTTATGATGCAGGAAGCTCTGCTGCTGTTTGTGTTCTCTGAGATTAGCTAAAATTAGAAGTTGACTTTATGTTCCAGAATTAATTTAAAGGCAAAAATTCAAATTACTGATTCTGATGATCTGTTTTCTGGAAATATGATCTTGAAAGCCAAAGCTCCTTGAGCTGTGAGTCAGTTCTTAAGTGATTTTGAAATGAAAGGTGTCTGTCTGGGCCAATTGATATATGGGAGCAATAAACGCTAAGCACTCCCCAAGGTAATGCCTTAACATGCTAGGCTGGACAGCTACAGATACGTAAGATTTTGAAAGATCAAGAAGATGTTTTAAATGCTTGAAAACAGCTGGATAAATTCAGTAAACAGACAGACCTCGATCTGCTGACTGCATGGATACACCAAAAGCACATGAAGTTGAACAGTTACTCTTTGCATCTCTGGATAGTCTTGCTATCTTAAAAAAAAAAAAAAAAGCACAAAAAAAACAGGGAATACTGAATATTTTACAGCAATAGGTTGGGAAGATACATTATTGATGTTCCAGAAAGTGTGTAAGGCTTAAAGTGCTGAACTTGAAACACTGGGAAAGGATCTGTTTTCACAGGCTTTTTCTTAATATCAGTTTTGGTTTTTCTCAGTGGGCTCCAAAACAAAGTGTATCCAAATCAATAGTCAGTTCTGAAAATGTAAGCTGATTTGAGAGTATTCTGATACATCTTCCTGGAAACCCTTTGGACAAAAAAATGTAGCTGGAATGCCTACACTCTACATCTAATTCTGGGGATGGGTATGGTATTATTTTGACACATGTGAAATCAGTGAATATGAATGTAGAGAAGATATAACAACAATGGTATTTTCTATGTTTGCAATACCTTTCATTTCAGGCTCTCTGAGACCTTTATAAAGATTTTAGTCCAGACACCAAGTGGCCAGGAGATGGTGTTAGTGGTGTACTATAAACAGACACACGTGACACAGAAAGGCAGACTGACTTATGAAATCTGGTGAAGACATCTCACCCTCCTCTGAATGGTGCCCCATCTTTTGGACCCCTCCTTGGCCTGTTATGATTTATTTGCATTATCTATAATAATTTTTATTTAGCGTTGCTGTTTCAATATGGCAAGCAAGCAACGATTTGAGGGCATAATTTTCTTGTATCTTTGTCAATACGTTCATTGACTAATAACGTAGATAATTTATTGTCAGGTAACTAATAATAGATTAAAGCCTAAGTCACTCAGGAATAGCAGATGTGAGTGAAATAAGTTCAATCATCCAGACCTTTTTTACTTCTCTTCCAAGCCTTAATCTTGTGGCTAGTAACAAGTAGTTTGTAAAGATGTTGGTCTCTAGGACAACAAATGCTCTATGTTCCCTTCCTTCTGCACCTCCTGTCAGGAGCCAGCTCAGCTGAGATCCCCAGCTGCAGGGTGACCTCAAGCCTTTCAGCCAGCCTTGGGAATTCCCATACCAGCTCATTTCTCCACTTCCTAGTCTTCATTTTCCTCATGTAGTTGCAACCCTTATGGTCTGTCCAATATGCCACTAAACCCACAATGTCTGAAGGTGTTACTATGTAATGTCACCTTCTGGTATTCTCATCTTCACACCTCCTTCCCTGTTCCCTGTCCCACCACCCTTCTGTTCAGTCACCCCTTCCACTGAGCTCAGCAAACACTGCTGCTCCAGCAATCTCCTTCATTTCATGACTTTGCCCCTGCCACTTAAATATGCTTGTCTGTGAAATTTTGGTTGTAAATCTTTCCTTCCAACAGTCCTTTGCTTTGTGCAGGGTTTCCATGGTGGTTTCCTGCTTGCTTTTTCACCTCTGCTCCTCTCACCAGCAGTATGACATTGGCCAGAAAAGGCTCTGCAGGCAGGGAGACAGGAGCTGGTGTTGGGCAGACAGTGGTGGTCAGCTAACATGATTCCTTGGCATCAGGCTGTTGCTGCGATCTCAGGTTATACATGCGTGGTTTTGCACTTTTTAAAGCTATTTTAGTCATGACTATCCAAAGAGAAGGAAATAACAGTTCGTGTGCTTCCTGCGTTACTGCGCAGTCACAGCCACTGAGAGACCTTTTAGTCTCAGTCTTACCACGCTCTCTTGAAGTGAAGTGAGGAGGCCAGGTACAGCCTGGCCCCAGGAGCTCAAAGCACAAAGAGGGAAACTGTACCTTGATATTTCATTTCTCTACCTTCCTCAGGGAGGTTTCTGAAGCTCAGTGTGCAAGGGGAACCTGCCCCTGCCCTTCCCACATGTGTGGACTGCCCTTGCCTCTCATTTTGCATACAAGAGGGGCTGTTCCTCTGGTTCTCTTATCTCTTATTTGCCTGCCCATGCCAAAGTTGGGGGCATCCTGACTAGTGGACAATGTAGCTCAGGTGCAGGGACAAGCCCTGATATCTGTATCTAAATGCTGTATATAGCCATCTTATCTATAATGGCTATTATCTTTTAGACTTAACATACTGGACAGAGTGTCCTGGATGGCCTGGGAAAAGAGCCATTGGGATTAAAGGTCACTGAGATGAATCATGCTGATGATTTATTTAAGTGGCTGACAATTGTGATGGTAATAGCTTTTTCTGCTTGGCCAGTATGCTGTATTTTTTTTAATTTTAAATGATGTGGTATTCTCTGCAAAACTTAGTATCTTAGTATCTTAGTACTTAAGTATCTTAAGTCTAGGGGGCTTGGCACCTAAGTACTTTTTAAAATTTGATCCAAGTGATTTAGATGCCTAATTCATACTTTTTAAAAGAAGTTAGTTAGGAATCTAAATCTAGTTATTTTCAGGATTGCAAAACGGATGGACTTCTTTCCACTATTATCAGCACTGGAAACTTCTTCCTCTGTATCTGCCAAATAAATCTATTCCATGTTGAGTTTCACTCAGAAAAGCTTTCTAAAAAAATAACTCCTATCTTTCACCAAGTACCTTTTCCAATGAAGCTACTTTGCCTGCAGTGCCACTACTTTACAACGAGGCTGTTGTATTCTTCAGATTGGTCTTTATCCTGCAGGTACAGGAGCCTCCAGCACTACTGAGAGCAACTTTATTGCCCTGAGAACACTGGCAGAGAGGGCCATTTGGAAATGCAGTTTTCCCTCTGAAGAGGATCTGTTGCCCTTAAGTCATTTAAAAATGAGAACTGGTAAAGAGATAATGCTCCATCCCATCAGGAAAGTATATCTTTAGGATATATCCATGTTTCCATAGAATTCATTATTTCAATTTTTCAACCAAATTCTACAGAGAATGAATGTGGAAATACTGCAGTGCTCTTCAGGATCAAAAGTCTGGTATTTGATCAGTTGAGCTCACAAATCTGGGAGCACTTCTTGTTTGGGAAAGTTTTCTCTGTCACACAATTCTCTGAAGCAGAAGTCTTTTCTCCCAAGAGTAATATAGACCAAAATTTTTACTTAGGAAAAACACACTTATTTAGTATGTTTCTTTTTAAAGATTGCTCTTTAAGAAATTGAAAATGCCTGAGTGTGTGCATGAAATTGTGTTTGAATACAAAGGACTGCTTAATACAAAGTTAATGCAGAACTGGAAATTTGTGTATGAGAATGTAAAGAAGCAGAAAATAGACAAATGTGGTCAGGGTACACACATACATGGAATCCTAAGGAAAACAGCAGTAGAATTCAGGAAATATTTAATCAGTGGTTTGACCATACCTTTGGCTCAAGCTTGGTAAATATGTGACTACTCAAGGTAAGGATGCCAGAACAGGAACATTTTTAACAGGTCACTGACTGTTATTTTAAATATACTTGTAGCTTCATGGCTCTCTTAGATATAATGTTAAGAAAGTCCTTGTGTGGAATGGCATCATGTTTTGCTGAAATGTTTTATTATTTTTACCAGGCTGAGAAATATTTTAATCGCCCATTTAATTTAATTTAATTTAATTGCTACTAGTAGGATACCCTTCAGGAGCTGACTATCCTCACTCTTTCTGGAATTTCTGTTGCTGTAGTGATGATGTTTTCCAAACATTGTTTTGGAAAAAGAAATCCAGGGTTATCATTAATATATAATTATGATAATGAATTATGATAGCTTCAGTTTGCCTTCCTGTAGCACTGTGTGCACATCTACAATAAGATAAGAGTCTTTAGGTAGCATTTACATTAATTATATTAATTAGAGAGTTGTTAGGGTAGTATTACTACCTTATAGCCCTTGTACTGACTCTTTTGATAGTCCATGTGCAAGGACACTACTTCCTCTAATTTTGGTGAATAAGGACTATACCAGTTACCTGAGAAGGAGATGGCTTTAGCTGGAATGTGAGTGCACCGGTGGCTGTGCAGCAGAGGATCCCATGTCCAGTCATCCAAATCGACCAGTTTCAGGGCATGGCAGCCTTTATTTTCTTCTGCAGACATGATGAATTTGAAATACATTTCTGAGGAACTGGAAGAAATTCAAGAAATAAAAATAATTTCCATGTACTGGCCAGAAAACATTAAACTGCATTAAGTGCCCAAGTAAGTCATTTTGCTTTTTTACAGTTTATCTTTTAGTGCTCATACTTACTGCACTTGAGAGTGTTAACTGCATCCATTTAGACAGAAATTAAAGTAAGGAGTCCTCTTGTTTTTCTATTATATTGATAAGTTCTTTTTGTCACTGTGATGGAGAGTACATACCTACATACAAAATACATTATACTTTTGGAAGATGGAATTAATCCATTTTGTTTTAAGTTCCCTCTTACTGATAGTGTTAAAAGATTGCAGGATTAGCATAAATATTACAGTTGATTGAATGGCCTTGGTGAGAATTCAATCACAGCTAAAACAGATTCTGCTGCATGAAAAGCCAAGGAAGGGAAATTACAGAGCCTGGTTTAGTGAAGGATTTAAGAGTGATACAGGTATGCATGAAGAACTGGGGTGCCAAAGCAAGCTGGAGAATTCTGGAGTGGTCTGGTAAGCTCCAAGGCAGAACTGAATTCAACAGCTGTGCGCAGATCCTGATAGCTCAAAAAATACCATTTTCAAAATTATACAAAAGAAGTGTGGTTTCCTTTAATCATTGTAGAAGGCTTTGAGGGGCAGAGGTGAAGGAGAAAGGGGCAGGCTGATCAGTCCAGGCACTAATTAGGGCCAAGGTCTCTTTTGCAAGTTAATGAGTTTCTAAATAGCTAACAAGCAGCTGATAGGGAGCGGAAGAATACTCAGCCTCTGCATCCTGCTTTTATCTCTGCCCTAAAATGAGAGATACCTTTAGGAGATACAGACAGTGTTTTGTGGTCAAAAGTCTTCTATAGGAAATACCTGCTTCTCAGGTGAAAATCCTTTTCTTACACAATGCAAGGGAAAATTTACATACATTTTTAGACTCCTGAGTTTTGGGATGATTTACATGAGTATTTCTTGAGCCGTACTACAGTGCTCAGGATAGGACTTGAGTGATTTTAACTGTTCTGGTCTCTCTGACCCTGCCTTTGGCTATGCTTCCAAAAGTGTCTGGCATAACTGCTCTTGTTTGCACTTCTCCCCCATCCTTGTGTGCCTGATAGCTTTTGCCATCTTCCTGACCTCGCCAGGCAAACATTGCACTAACACAGCTTTTGCATAGCATTCATTTGATTTTGAAAAACATCAAAAAGCAAAAGAAATGCAATCAGGTAGGTGAATGAGAAAAAAGAAATAAGATGGGAGGCCAAGTGAGCACCAAGCAGTGGGAGGATCTGTTCTTAGGGCAGACCAGAGAGGGGTGTGTGGGCGCTTCTTCAGTGTGTTCATGGGTGTGTAGACACATTATCCTGAGCCGAGCCCGAGGTGCAGCCTGGTGTTGAGCTGTGGGTGTGAAACACCCTTAGCTAAGCACCCACCTGCGGATACAGGAATAAATCATGCAAAGACAGTGGGGATTTACTCACCCGAGCTGTCAGCTCAGAAGGGTCTGATATTCCCAAACTGCTTGCATGCCAGACCTGACTTCATCAATTTTTTCTCCCACAAGACTCTCTGCTACTCATGTCTTAATAGATGTTTAATAACATGCATAAGTTAAGCAGAATATTCGTTTATCTGCTCTAAGGTTCCCTTTTATGTTCACCACCTTACCACTTGGTGGATCTGCATCTGGAAAGACCAGTGTGTTTCTTTCCAGTTTGAAATACTTGTCATTCCCATGGTGGCTCTCTTGTGAGTCACAGCTTTTCTAATCGCTATAGAAGTAACATTAATATAGCAACAAGTAATTAAAAACACCTGGAATCTATTTGGCTCACACTACAATTGAGTGTGGTTCCACAGCTGTAATTAACTAGGCAGTGTTTGGAAGTGTGTTGCATCCACCCCCTGCCTCCCCTGCACTAAATTTCTACTCCCTGTGTTGTTCTTACAGAGAGTAATGAAAAGCAAGGCTCAGAACAAAGACATTTCTTGACTGAATGGCATAGAGGCCAGGAATCCTCCTGTGATGTGTTGGAATGTCTTGTGCTGTTCTTGTTGAAACAGCCCATGGTGGTAGCTTATGATCTTAACACTGAGGGCATTCAGCCTTTCTAAAACAAATCTCCTGCCACCTTCTTTTTGGAAAAAATTAATTCTCTCCCACCTGTAAAACAGGTAGCTGTTAGTTCACCTAAAGGTTATAGTCTGCTTTTATGTGATGGCTGTTGTTTCTCAGAGATGTAATGGCCTAAAAATAGGGCTTTACTTATTCCATGCTCATCCTTCTCTGGTAACTCCTTTTGGTTAATAATCTTTGGCTCAGGACTCTGGTTAGTGGACAATACACCTCACAGCCAACACCTATATAAACTGGTTGTCTGAACAGGATATAGCTGTCTGTATGGGCAGAATTTGATGAACTTCTATATCATTCCCTTTAAATTGGCCTATGAAAGGGAATTGCCAATGACTCATGTGCTATTTGCAGATTAGTACCATCCAGAACCTGGTGCCAAGGAAACTGATTTATTCTCTGTTATTACTTTGCTATTCGTTGCATTGTGCAACACATCAATTGCAAACATAAATACATTGTGTAGTCCATGGATAGGAATAAATCCTGTTATGTTCAAGTACGTACATGCTAGGTGCTAGCCCTGGCACAGGGAATCACATCTGTTGTGCAGTTTCTTTGGATTTTTCATATTCTGTAACTAGTCCTTTGATGCTTTTCTTTTTTTTTCATTTGGCTGCTTCATTTTTAATCCTAACTTTGAAGAAATGACTTGAATGAAATATTTTGGACTTTTTTCTGAAACTCACTGTGCTCACTGAGGGTTTCTTGGTATTTTTGAGCTCTGGGTGTCTTTGACAGTTGCAGAAACTTTTGGGAGGACGTAATTTCCGTTTGACTTTCCCACCAAGATTCTTCTGCTAAGGTATGTTTGTTTGCTTGTATTGTTTTTCGTGGTGGTTAAGTTTTGTTAGGTGTAGAAGACAGAAAGACTCTGTGGCATTATGTAGAACATATTCCTGTTCCTTACATCTCCTTGTGTTCAGACTAGAAGCACTTGGGGAACTTTGAGGGAGTACAAAGCCCCTTTCGAGATCTGTGTGTCCAGTTCAGTAAGGAATGCTCCTGTGCCTTGGATCTCTCCTAAGGCTCACTCCTGATTTGTGCAATGGTTTCTGTATAAAACAACTTACTGATCCAACTGGAGACTGCTCATAATCTGCTCCCACTGCTGGTTCCACCAGTCCTCAGTCGGTGCTGGTGGGATCAGTCATTCAGCAGCAGATTCTGCCAGCTGTGCCCTTGCACTGATGGTGAACTTTGGCTTCATGTTAACTTCAGGACAGTGAAAGACATCATTCCATGCAACCCTTTTTTTCTACAGTCTCTAGAGGCTTTTTTCACTTGTACTGTCACACTCTGGGATGTATTTAAGCAGTGCTGTGGGGACAGAGAACAGGCCCTGGGCACAGGCCAGCTGTGTGACCACAGACATGGAATATCACCCTGTGCCTTTGGCTGCCCTTCCGCCTCTGCCTTATATTTTTAGCTTTCAGTCTCCTTACCAGGAGAATTGTCTCTTCTTACGATATTTGTAGCACACTGGGTGGATTAGCAGTTCTGTTCACTCCTCCTCTGGTCTCTAGTAAGAAGGAAATATTCAGAAATGATTCCTTAATTTTGATTAAGGAAGAATTGTATTTCCTAACACTACATGACAAAGCATCCTTGTTTAAAGGAATTTGTTTGAACTGGCATCCAAGCTTGGATGTCTCTGTCACACAGCAGGTGCTTCAGATCACTAATCTCCTGCAGTCCAAGCTGGTATTTATTCCTGTCCACTCTCAGATCCTTTTGCTTGGCATTGCAGAGCATACCAGGCACCCCACAAATTGTGCTGGTGAGCATATTTAATTCTACATCAGCAGATTACCTGTAATTAGCTCCATCACAGCAAAATCCTTGGAGATCCTCAGTGGGAGGATTAATGTCTTCTCCAAGGACAGAAGCAACCCTGCAGGGAAGATGGAGCTGCAAAGTTCTGCTGGAGGAGATTTGAGCTAGTTAAAGCCTTTGATGATCAATCTGAAGTTGTTTATATTTCAAAGTCCAGGCTTTGACTTCCTTGAGCTGTAGCCTCAGTAGCTACAGACATCTCAGGGTTTCCTATCAGTCCTGTGCATCTAGATAAACTCTTCATTGATTTGCTTTAACACCAGACTGTCAAGGTTGCCAGCTGGGATGGGGTTTGGCATGACTGGAAGTCAATGGTTTGTCTATGTTTGGAATAGTCAACTTAAACAAATTTTATATTCAGTGCAGAGAAACTGGGTCCTTCAGAGCCTGTTATGAGCAATGCATCTGGATGCTTGAGGCATCTGCTCTGGGATGAGAAGGACTGTGCCCTAGAAATGAATAATGTTTCTTCCTAGTGTGAGAGACAGATATGAATATCAAGGCTTAGCTGGGTGAAGCTCACCTGGTGCGTTGGTCCTTCAGTCCAGTTCATCTTTTCCTTAGCCTCTCAGTAATCTCTCAGTATTAGCAGGACTTAGGACAATTTTTCTAGGTTGTAGGAGGCACAGACAAAGGAGATGGAAAAGCAAGGTGTGGCAAATCATTTCCATAACTTGTTCAGACCTTTAAGTCCACCCCGGTTTTGTGCTAATAATGCTTTCTTTTCAAAAACCTCCAAATTATCACCCCTTTTGACTGTACTAGAGCACCACATGCTACCTTGCAGACCTTGTAGGTCTCACAGCTCCTCTCAGGCTAGAGCTGGGGCTACAATCGTGGTCACAACGTATGCCATATTGCCCCAGATGGTTAACTCCTCTAGATTAAGAACCCACAATGGTTTTCTGTGTTGCTGTTTCAGACTTTCCCACCTGATTAGCATCAAGTCTGTTGTCACTCATCTGAATATCTACTAGATATATCAGCAACTGGATTTTCCTAGGTATTAGTATATAATAATCTAATTTCTTACAGGGATGCATTTAAGACTAAATAGACTTGATAGACTAAATAATGAATCTTCTGATTTGGAGTGAGCTGTGTCTATCCTTCCATCTTGTCTATTATTGCCCTTGCATCTTCAATCATATTCTTTCCAAAATGAATATCCAGGGGTTGAAATGGAAATTTTGAAGGCGTGTTATGAACACTTAGACATGCTGATGTAAAAATGTGAGAGCTCCTCACAGCTCTCATTCTGCCCTGTTTCCTCTCCACGTAAAGTGCTGGTTTGAAGTACGGCACAGCAGCAGCCACCAGCTCATCCCAGTTGCTGTGGAGAGGTGTCTGCTGCAGTACATTGCTGCTACACTGGTGCTGAATGGCTGTAGGTTTTGTTACTCCCATTACTGTAGAGTTAAAATGTGTGCATCTGTGTGAGCCTGCCATTAGGACAGCTGAAACCACACATGCATAATGAGCTGGAAGTGAATTTCCCGTCTTGCACCGTGGTTCCTGTGAGTAACACATACGTCACAGGCCTCTTCAGCATCACTGAGATTCCCCTCTTGAGAGGAAACAGCTCAGCTCAACAAGTGTATGAGGGTCAGGGCTTTAATGTGTATCAATATTATCTATTAGTGCTTTTCTGCCTCAAACTGCCCTGCATGTCCAAACTTACTGGAAATACTGCCATGTGTGTATGCAATGCTGTCCATGCAAACAGAACACAGAAAAGTTAGTCTGTGATCACAGATTTGTCCACAGATTTCAAAGAGAGAAAACTGCAAAGCTTTTCTATTCAGAAATATCACTGCAGAGTCCTGGGGAGATGCATTTAGATGCATGAACTTCTGTGTCAGACAAAATCTCTCAAGGTGCATTACACCAGGGCAGATGTTGCAGGACATATAACCTTGACAAGGATCCTGGCATGAAGAGGGGAATGAAGGCAGGAAGCTGCCTTTGGACTCCATCTCTCCTGAAACACAATGATATTGTCAATATTAAACTCTGACTATTAAACTGTGAGCCCATCCTCTCTCTCCATAAGTGTTGCAGTATTTCTGAGCTGACATATTCATTTTTCAGCAAGTGATTGGGACAAAATTGCTCTTATTTTTAGATTAAATGGGAGGTGATTAACAACAAAAATTCCCATAAAGATGAACTTTTTGTAGTAATTCCATCCATTCTTTCATGTAAAAATATCCAACCAGCTCCAGTGCAAGATGCTATTAAAACCCATGAAGAACATTTTAGATTTGGTTGGCTCCTACATCTGACTGCACCATATTAAGTTTAATTTATTAAATTAGTCTTAAAGCTCACATTGGTTACAGCTGAAGTAGCCAAGGTATTTCAGCATGAAGATATGAAAGGTGAAGCCCATAGCTTTCCAAAGTCATCTGAATGGGTGCATTGTGTGAAACTAGCATTGTTGCAATCAGTTCCAGTCCAACCCCTCTGATTTTTATTAACCTTCAATTGTCACCAGTAAAAGTTAAAATGTATTAAATACATGCTGAAAACATCCTTCATTACGTTGCTGCAATGGTGCTGTTGCACAATGTGTCTCTGGCATCTGGAACTTCATGACATTTGTTCTTGTATGCTTTTTCCTTGGTACCTTTATTGGTTGCAAGTTTTCTGTCATGAGGATTTTGTCTAGGTAGCTACAATATATTCTTGTGGCTTTAGAATCAAGAATAAAAAATATAAATTGGCTTAGAAAATAAAATGGCTTGGAAAATAAAATTATTTAGAAAAAATTATGAAATCTGAAGCAAATTACTGCTGCCTAAGCTTATTGAGAAGGAACACATACTGGCATCAGTAAAATCATTGGATCAGAGAATAGTTTGGGTTGGAAGGGACCTTTAAAGTTCATCTAGTCCAGCTTCCAAAAAATGGGCAATGCAGTAATCCATTGTGCTAGAAAGATGCTACTGGATGACAAATGTTTAGATGAAACTGTAAAACGAGGTGTTTTAATGGAAAAGATGTAAACATATGGAAGACATTACTTTTCATTGACAGGTGTTGTCCAAACCCATTATTAATTTTGAGCAATCCAGCCTTGCTTGTTCCTTGCAGTAAAGGCTGCAGAGGTGATGACATAGGTGTGTGGTAATCAAATGTCAGTCGATCACATATTTCCTCTCTTGCAGGACTTAACATTCATCAGTCTAAGAGCATCTCCAAACAACAGTTATCCTTCTCAGCATCCTACCAGGGGGGTAAGTATTTTGCCATTTTACAGATAAAGATAATTATAAAAATATTAATAATTTCTGACTGGGAATCATAAAAAATTGCATAAAGGGCATTATTTCTCCACTTGTGGCAAAGCACGTGCATAGAGTTTATGGATTAAAGTGTTATTCAGCCCGCCAGCAATGGGTACTTCTACAGGAGAAGCTATCAGGTGACATCCAGTCATCAAACCCAACCTACAGCACTAAGAGTAGATGGTAACATGCCTGTGTCCCATGCAGAAATGTCACTGCTGGCTTCAGTAAATTAACAAGATCATATTCACGTATTTATGTTTTGGGGATAACTTCTTCATGCACGTAAACAGGGATGTTTTGCTTCCAAATCTGTTTCAGGTACCATGCTGCCCCCATGACCACATGGACAGTGGGGGAAATACGGTCTTACTCAGTGCTCTATGATTGAAATGATTGACTGAAATAGACATTTAGAAGCCTTGTTATGGAATATATTTATCTTGACAACCATAGCAAAAGAGCAGTTGTTGTACACTGAAGGAAGTTGCTACAAGTCATTTCAGCCACTGCTTCATGTCAAATGAAACCTCCACGACGGGACTTCTTGACTATGTTAGCATGAATGCTTTAGGAACACTTGGATGCTTTGGGAATGAGGTTAGGTGATGATTTACATAGGAATGGTCAATAAACACCTTCTACCCATCGAGAGCATGTGAAGCTTGTGCAATGATCTTCAAACTTCTGACCCGGGATAACCCATGTAATCTGTCCACCCTATTTGAGTGTTGTAAGAACAGCTGTCTGTCCTTATATATTCCAGCGTCACAGTAATGGGAGCTGTGTAAGTGCCTCAGCAAGACAGATAAAATAGCAGGGGACAGAGATCATCTCTGGCACCTCTCCCAGGTACCTCCTCTCTACGTATGAATCATTCTTTATCCAGGTGGATTTTATTTATGTCCTTTCTCATGACCACATATGTGGCAGGATTGGCAGGCCATGGTAATACACTGGTTATTTTGCCATATTTTTTAAATAGATAAAAGAAAATACAATTTAAAAAGAAAATACAAAGAGGTATTAGAAGAAAATACAATTAGAGGTGTCCATACAGTGCTCAGGATACTTGCAGGCTGGAAAATAAATGTTTCTCAGGTGTCTTAGAACGGAGCAATATGTGAAGCAGAGCAGCTTAATTTATTTCAGAATCACTGCCTGGTTTACAGTTATCTTTTTATGTGTTCCTTTATTTTTTAATTGAGAATGAGAAATCCCTGATTAAAAATAAGTCTGTGGAATGATGTTTGTATGTACCTGTTAGTTAATACAATTAGGATGTTGTAGATGACAGACAGTTCTAGAATAACCAGTACAAAGAAACATTTAAAAAATTAAGATATGAAGGTCAGAAGATGATACATAAATGCTTCATCACATTTCCCAGATTTTTTGTGTACTTATAGAACCCTTAGTTTGTAAGTAGAGATGTTAACTGAGCATACAGAGATAAAATGGCAGTTTGCCAACAGTAGGCAAGGAAAAAGGCCATCCTATCTGGCAGTATACTGGTTTCCAAACTGTAGGTGGTAGAAACCATTTTGGAAATCTGTTTCATTAAGGAAAGAGTGATGTTCCTGTCCAACACAATTACAGTGTTCTCCTTCTTGGCTGAATTGGATGTAACTTGTAGCAATACTTGAGGAAAACACCTTGATCAAGAAAAGAACGCTTTGGTGATTAATCCCATTGATATTACTGTGGCCTAAAAGGGCTCTGACAAATGCAATGTAGTTTTAATTGGGGAATTAATAAAAATATATTCTGGTAAATTGAATTGTTGGCATGCAAACGAACTGGATTATTATTTTTTTAACTGGGAATTTAAATGAGAGAAAAGATGTTACCAGTATTTAAGTTATTTCCTTTTTTTTACTCCCAGAAAACAAAATTAAGCCCTAACCTGAATACATCATGTAAAGCAATTCATTTTAAAGCCACAATTTGACCTCATTGTCCATGAAGTCTGTTTTCATTCTGGGGCTCCCCCTCCCCCATGTTTATGCTCTCCTTCAATAACAGGAAACAATGCTATTCCTCACAAGCAGTGGGATGTGACTGTGTGAGCACAGCTCCGCAGACACTTCTTCTAATGGCTCTGCTACTCTGCACAGCTCCTGCCCCTCCCTCAGGTACTCCTCACACCCTTCCGCTGCCTCTACAGCTGGACCAGTGTGATGGTTGATGAGGACTTCTTTTTCAGGTGGATCATTTCCCTTCTCTAGATCACTGCACACCTCCCTGAGGAGGGATGTATTTTGCCATTAGCATGTTTTAGCCAAAAAATCCCAAAGGAATGGAGTGTTTTCTTTCTGTTGAGAGGTGGGAAAAAAAGGAAAAGGTGAAACAGGAAGGGTCAGGTCTTCAGATGACTCTTAAACCTGGTCTTTGGGCTTTGTTGCGTAGGCTTTTCAGTGATTGAACGTATTTATTTCAGTTTTTCCAAGTGATTGTGTTTGGAGAGATGGAAGACTAAAATAGGATACTCAACAGGGAAAATAGACTGGTGGGTTAGAAGCAAAGCTGGATGGGTGGATTCTTACCAGGCTGTGAAAAAGGTAAACCTCAGACTTCTTTCAGCATTCCTGTCCGTCTTAATGCAGCCCAACTCTGTCTGCCTTAGTTATCCAGTATTACTATTTTATTGCTGTTTGAATATATTTGATTCAAAAACATCACCTCTTTATCCATTATGAACACATCAGTCAAGGAAGCAAGCAATGCCACAGACTGAAAAAAACCACCTTTGTCTTGTCTGAGGCCTGATGATGTTTTAAATACTTGAGTGTTTCCTGAAGATGTCATGTAGTTAAACTGTGATAAACTACTCATCTTTCAACTACAATTTCTGACCACATAGTTATGTCTTGCCATCCCTGTGCATCTTGGCTGAGGAAAAAATTCTTTGTTATACCAGTAAAAATTTGGAGTCATCCCAATCTCTACTGATGTAAAAGGGACCAGAGTCTTTCCCATACAATACTTTGTATAGCACTTCAACTTCTGCACTATGAAGTATCTAAAGTGGGTCTTGGAATGCTCCTTTTATTAAAAATGAAATATTTTATCAAGACAATATTCTGAACGTAGTACAAAGATAACTGGATACCATTTCTTCAGTTTGGAACAGAGGTATGGATAGCCACAACTGCCTGACTTTAGGCATACCCTGTAACCTAAATTAATCCCTGAGATAAAAGTATTGCACAAATTAAGAGTTTTAATTAAAGGGCATTTATAAACTTTGTGCACTGAAAAAGGCAGTATGTTCTTCCCCTGTAATAAATTTGAGAGAGTTGCAGTGCCCTGGCATCCTGAAGACATCCTCAGACATCAAACTCTAAGTGTCTGAACAGTGAGTGTAAAACGGGATGACAGGAGGACAGAGGCCCAAGTAACCTCAGTGCACAAAAGTACTTGTTTGCTAATGACCTGTTTGTTTTAGACCAAAAGTTTATTATTGCAGTCAGTAAAGATATGAGTTGAATTGCACACACGTTTTCTGACAGCGTTGGTCAAAGTTTGTATTAACAGGTTTTGAAAGATAAAAATTTTACAATGAAAACCTCCTTTGTGGCAGACTATTAAGGCTACCAGCAACAGAACTACAGAGCATCCCAGGAAATGGATTTATCACGAAAAAAGTTTCCTGCAGGTAGAATTTGCTTTCTGGCGCTGCTTTGATGATTACTCAAGATCCTGTCTGTGCCATGGATTTTCATCTGCCTGTGGTGTTTGCATTAAGTTGTGTAACTGCTTCTTAATGCCTGTTACGTAAGGATGCATAGATTGCAGCTCTGTGAGGTGTCCTGCACAAATCACAACTGATAGTGTGAGCGTGGTTTCAAAGGTTACTCTCGGTTGAAAAAAATTTACATTAATTAAGCCATCCCTGCATAAGTCAAGTGCTTGGTTAATACAGAAGTGGGGAGTATAAGCTCAAGTAGGGCTCAGAAGGTAGGCAGCTGTGGTTGTCCTGTAACAGAGTATTTAAGTTTTGTGATATTTGTATCGTACACCACTGCAATGCAGCTTTCCTGGTCAGGGGGGGAGATTTGCTGTTGGCTTTAGCCATGCTATGATTTTACCCCAAGGATTTATTACACAAATAACATGTAGATAGAAAAGACATCAGAAGACAAAGTCAACATTCAAAAGAGGGTTTTAAAATTTATTTTATACTAAGTTTACTGTTTTAGCTCTTTTTCTTGTATTTAATTTTAATTAGGCTAACTCAGGATCTGTACTGAGGCAAAAGAGTAAAGATGTCTTGGACGCTGCACTAAATACAGCATTTAGCCTGAAATGGAAGAAAGTGAAGAGAATGGAGGTGAGAAAAGGAATCTCAGTTTAGCAAAAATGAAACAGTGTTTTAAGTCTAAATCAGAAGGATTATAGACACAGTTGGAATTTGAAATGTTTTAGCTATAACATTACCTCCTTTCCTTCTCTACCATTAATTTAAAACCTTTCTAAATGATTACTTTGGATTCCCATAGCAAACAGAAGTTACATTTCAGGCACTTCTTCACTGGAGGGCTCCACCAGGATATATTTTCTAGTGTGGTCCTCTGAAAATGCACACCTTACTTTGTATAGAGCCTCTTCAAATTCCAAATAATCACTGACCACAGGGATATCACATATATCTGTGGCCAGGAAACCTCTTACATAGAGTCCTCAGAGGAACAGAAAAAGCAGAGAAGCAAAGAGAGTGGATCACGCTACTGACCACAAGGTTGCAAATTTGCATACGGACTCTTTGATTGGGCATGGTTCTGCTTCCAAAAATTTTAAGTGCAGACATGGATGACTTTTTCCCCATATCTGCCTTTTAATGAGATGTAACAAGACCTAGATTAGAAAATAAATTATATTTCAAAATATATTTGCTCTCATTTTGAGGGCTGATCGGAAGCAGATAAGATATCTGTGCCAGTCCTTGAAGTATCAGTTAAAATATAGTAACCAAGTTATTTTTAGTCACAGGTATTGCTTGGGTCAACAAGCTATGAAATTTTGCTCCATATTTCATCATACTGGGTGGGATTACTGATGGTACCTCCTGGCCCATACATACTAATGATCTACCAGAAGAGCTGAAACTGAATGAGGAATGGCCAAAAATGTCAGATGATGCCATGATGTAGGCTGGACATGGGGCTGATATTTGCAACATAATTCTCTTGGAAGACTGTTCCAGAAATTACTTTTTAAGTTCACAGGAGCATTCTCCAGTTTCCAATCTGGCCGATGCTTTCCAAGTATTTTTTATGCATTAACTTAATTAGCACATTCCACACATGTGTCATGTAAGAAATACTGAACATTAACTATCCACAAAAATGTGTCAGAGAAATGTCACAGGTGAAAATGCACAGAAAGTTCTTTTGTGAAAAAAGCTGGTGGGGAAACACAGCTGAGCTTGATTGGGGAAGCTCAGTTTGATTTCAGAGACACTGCAGTAGCTCAGGACAAGAAAACTTTGCAAGGAAGAGCCAGAGGCACATGCATGCCCAGTATATCCTGACCACTAAAGCAGATTTCTGAATGCACATTCAAAGTGCACTGGTCTGCTCATTACTTTTTGTATTTCATAATATAAATACAACATTTATCACATATATTATACTTATTATTATTTTATAATCATAATATTTACAAACTGAAAGAGGGGAAACTTTGGCTAGATATTAGGAAAAAAATCTTCACTGTGAGGGTGGTGAGATACTAGAACAGGTTGCTAAGGAAGGTTGTGGATGCCCCAATCCTGGAACTGTTCAAGGCCAGGTTGGATAAGGCCTTGAGCAATTTGGTCTACTGGGAGATGTCCCTGCCTATGGCAGGGGGGCTTGGGACTAGATGATCTTTAAGGTTCCTTCCGAACCCTTAAGATTCTATGATAAGATCACACCAGTATAGTCAATCCAACAATTTAATTAATAACATTAATTAAAAAGTTCAGTCACAAAATTCAGAGGTGATTATCTGCAGTTTGCTAATGTTTTTCCTCAGGAGAAATACGACACTGTGGCTTCAAGAGGCTCCTCATCTTGTCTTTCAACCTGAGTTAACACCAGTTCTAGTTTCCCTGAACCACTGTGACGCTTTCAGTAAATTATGCTGATAAACAGGTGCTCAAATTTGCTCAGTTTTTTTATGCTGGATAAAATGTTTTTTCTTTGTAACTTTGTGTCCCTGAAAGATAGGGCTTTTAAAGCCAAAATCTGATTTAATCTTCTCTTGTACCTCAGGTTAAGTTGATGATGTTCTAATCAAAGGCACCACTCACTTCTCTCCCCCAAAAGACCTGGCTCAAAACATCCCTGTCCTACAGCCTTGGGTACTTTGCTTCAGGGAATATTTAGTCTCTCTTTGTAGGTAAAGGTAAAATAAACAAGAACCTTCCAGAAACCACTCTTGCTTTATTCACCCTGTGGAAATAATGAAAGGGGAAAGTGGAGTAAGAATAAACAAGGCACGTATGACCCTTCATTATCTGAAATCTGAAAGAGCTGTGGGGTGACTTAGCCCATGAGCAGCTTTACGAATCCAGCCTGTCATGCTGTGACCCATATAATTCTCCTCAAGCAATGGCTGGTCATGTGTGAAATACAAAGCTAGTCATATGTTCTGTTCTTGTATAAAGGGGAAAGACAGGACCTGCAAAAACATCATCTCCTAGAAAGAGATTATACCCTTTTCAAGGCCTCTGCCATTTCAGGTGAATATCCTGGGATAACTAGCCAATTTAAGACTTTAGGGTATACAAATAAAAAGATTTCTGCTCTCATGAAGGGATAAGGTGCTTGGGAAAGTATTAAGTTATGCTTCAAACAGTGAAAAAAACCCTATGTAAGATTTTATCATGAGATGAGTTAAATATCTGTAATTTAGTAACTGAAAAAGTATGCTTTTGCTGGGTCAGTTGGTATCCTTTTGGTCAAACGATCACCCACTTTTTGAAATCTAGCATTGCAATACAATGGTTGGCTGGATCTTAGGACTTAAACAAGGACATTTTTCTGCAGTTCCCAGATGCAAGAGACACATAAGTGGGAGTGGGAAAAATGCCTTTGTTTGGGAAACACACTGTGGGAAAATTGCTCAACATGATTTGAGTGTCAGAATTGGAATGTAACAACTGGTGTAGCCAGATTAGTGCAGAGAGAAGGCCTAAAGCAAAAAACTGCTTTTTGTCAGGGTTCTCAGTTAATTTTGTCGTGCTGAGACAAAATTTATAGTTTATTTTTTGTTGATTGTGTTCATAGATAAAATTTCAGTTACATAAAGTTAATGATATATATCTATGGTAAACTAAAGCTGGAGACCTTATATTTTTTAGTGAGACTGACTTACAAAAAGGAAATATATCTAGGCATCTATGGAGATTTTTAGTTCCTTTGTGCTTTTTGCAAAGCCAAAAATCAGCAAATCCATTTTGTTTGCTTGGATAAATTGGGGAGCAGGGAGTATTGCCCTTTGGAGGTGTCTCTCTGTTCATTCATATAAGAGATAATCACATAAGGGATTGGAAAATAAAGCCTTCATTGGAATATATGGCAGTCTGCATCAGGACCATTGCATCAGAGCAGAACAGATGCCCAGACACTTTCCTAACTCTCCCAAGGTGTTTCAAAAGATGGCTCCAAAATCCTGAGAAAATTTTCCAGCCAACAGGTCTTGTGTCTTTCACACCA
This sequence comes from Oriolus oriolus, assembly GCA_013400235.1. Classification (NCBI taxonomy): domain Eukaryota; kingdom Metazoa; phylum Chordata; class Aves; order Passeriformes; family Corvidae; genus Oriolus; species Oriolus oriolus. Next base: position 3,911,425 of record VXBT01009500.1, on the reverse strand, counting down.
AAGGCATTAAGAGCCTTCGAATGTCCCACCCAGCACTGCCTTGATTATGGTCCCAAATACCTGAGAATGAGGGGAGGGGTGGGATATCAATATGATTCAACACCTGGGTCACACAATCTGTTGCAAAGCCTCTTGAGCACTGTTGTTGAAAGAGCTGTCTGTGATCCTGACTTCCAATATCTACAGTACTTTACAAGATGTGACAAGTCCTTCTAAAGCCAACAGCTTCACCACAGAGCAAACCTGAGCAGTGAAAAGTGCCTCCTTTTGAGATACTGATGAAACGCTTGCCTAGAACCTCATAATTAGAGGGTTTGTTATTCTAGAACAATTTGCAGTTCTGTGACTCAAGGATGAGTCACAGCAAATTTGATAAGATCACAATTTTGTGATTTTTCTATGAGATGCCATTTTTTTCAAAATTGCCCACACTGCCCTTACCTCTCAGATTTCTCTATTTTCTGTTATATTTCTTGGTTTCTCTTTTGGAAGGGTAGAAAGCAGTTCCAGATTCCTGAAGAGGGAACTAGATTAGAAGAAAGTCTCATCTAGTTCTTTTTGCAGAGCAGTTGACAGCAAGTAGAAGTTTATTTAGCTTGACAAAAAGTTATTAGTGAAACTTGAAACACCTGCAAATGCTATGTATCCTTTAAACACCAGAGTCCCCCACACATACCAATTTTTAATGATTTAGAAATGGATAGTACCTTTGAGTATCCAACAGTATTTAGGGCCTATATGTAGTAAATTAGTTCATCTGTTGTTTTTCAGATAAAATCAGCTCTTGGATAGAGTGTCAGCTTTGCAAATACCCTCAAGAAACCAAGGTGGAGAACGGAACTAACCACCCTTAACAACACATCCCCCTTGCTCACAGCAGGCACAGGGAAGCTTGCATTGTTATGGCAGATAATTGCTCAAGGCACGAGTATGGGAGAATCTTGTTCCAAATTCTGCCATGCTGTATTGCTATATTAAAAATACTGGCAAATTCCTTTGGATAGGTAGGATTTTTTGATTTGTACAAAATGCATGTGTGTAATTTCTTGATAGAAAAACGGTGCTAAGTTTGGAAATGTCAACGTTAGTTACACTGGGTTTAAACCAGTTAGTTACACTGTTTTTTTCTGTTAGAACAAAAGCCTTTTTTGTACTAATGTGAGTAACAAGTTCAAGGGAAAAGCTAGGAGCAGCTTGGGTTGAAATGCCCCTTATCTCTTCAAAATTACAGAAACATGATAAGCTATATTACATAGGAGAGAGTCACTCTACTCTTAATGAATTTTGTATTTGTTCTCAAGATAAGGGGGATGAAATAGAAGAGGAAAAAATCATTTGTCTATATTTATATCAAGGAGTTATAAAGTATACCCAAACCATTTTTACATACAATCTTATCAGCCCATTTCGTGGCCACTTGCCACTCTCAGATGCTCTTAATATATTGTATACCAAAGGCAATACTGCTGACACCGAGTTCTGCCACTGCCAAACTGCATATTCATTATTGTTCACAGTCATGTGAGGTCAAGTTCGGTCACTGCGAACAAAGAACCTTTGTCTGGATCTTTACTCCCTCCTCACACAGTTTTTGGTTTCCTAACTTTTGTAGCGCTCCCCAAGTTGAAAATTTCTTTTTAAAGAGGATGCTGTGTACTCTTTTGTAAACATGTCTCCATTACTAAAAGTGACATCATGGGAATCGCTGGAAATGAGCTCGGAGAACAGACCAAGTAGAACCGATGTAAAAAGAAGTCCCCTTGTCCCTGCTCCCTCCTCCTCCCCACAGCATTGTCCCGCAAACAGGTACTTTGTTGAACTCCACTGGAAGCTTCATGAGGAATTTAAACATAGGAAGGACCAATCATTATTCTAGAAAAAAAGAGTCCTGCCAGCTCTTTCTCTTCTGCAGGCTGCTATGCACGAATGTGGTCAGCAGCTTATTCACACAAAGCCAGGATTCTGCTCATTTGCCATCATATGCAAATCACCTCCCTGGACTCATTGGCACACTAAACACTTCGGTTTAAGGACTTTAAAAAGATGGATTGCCAAACTCAGGCATGCTCCTGCTGCTACTGAGATCAGTGGCAAGCCTCCCACTGGCTTCAATGGAAGCAGGATAGAATCTCACTTTTCTGGAAGTGAAACCCAGCGGTATTTGAGCTTTTTGGAGCACATGCAGCTCTGAAAGTCTGTTCCTTCGGGCCATTCCAAAATTTTTCCCATTTGCTTGATTCCATGGCAACACAACATCACCATCAAGCTTTCAATACTGAAATGAGATTTTACTACTAAGCCTGAGGATTTATACAAGTGTAAAAAGATCTTGCTAAGCTGCAATTCCCATTAGACTAATTCAGGATCCTTTTCAAATGAGTGATGAAAATATCTCTGGACTTATTTTACAGTAAGCCAAGAATTTTTTAAGGTTAGGAAAACTGCTCTACAATCATACAAGAAACATTCATTATTATACAGAATCACTATGTTTGAATAAAACACTGTATCTATTTACTATCCTTTTCAAACCAGTCTAAAGAATAGCCTAAGCAGTTTTCTCATAAATGATACTAAAATCAGACTCTAGCGACTGCACAAAATTATGATAAAGCCATTGAGGCTTTTCTTCCGATTTTTGTATTACCTATATCACAGAAATAACTCTTTTGCAACCAGAAAAAAATATACCAGTGTAAAAGTGTACAATGAAAAAACATGCCAAAATCTCACTATTAGGTTTTAAGTGTACTCCAGGTCATCTTTTATAGAGGGAAGCAAAGCAGACAAGCTGGCTTTATACTCAGTGGCTGAGAGTTTGCTCTGAGTTACATTATAGCATACTGAAAACAAGTGATCCCCTATTTTGATCCCCTCTTTGATCCCCTCTTTTTATGAGTGGAAGGGGAATAAAAATCAGTGTGATTCCATATCTAGAGAACGTTAAGTTGTATGAGGGTCTTTTATAAAGTATCTACTACGAAGTTCCCATATAACAATACAAACACAGCGAAACAATTAAATTAGCAAGTAAGACATTAGTAAGATTTTTAACTGCCTTATGTTTCCTGCATTTTCTTAGACTCGATATATAAGCGTTCATTGCCATCTCAGTTATACTAAGTTTTCATGTAATTTAGCTCTTGAATCATCTCCTCCAATGTGATTTCTAACATGATTCAAGCTCTGACTTCTCTCATTGCACGCAGACTCACGCTGGAAGCAATGATCAGTACGTGGGCTGCAGCATTGTATTGGGACTTTGACTACTTCTGTGATCTGCTCCTTATACAAACAGAGTTACAAAAACACATGATGTTACACTGGATTTCACTTTTCTGAGTGGAGTTTAGAGCTTCCTCTTTCGATGCTTCCAACACCCCTGGGTCAAACACCATGCAGCCCTGGGTGTGGGATGTGGCCCTGGTGCTGGTCAAAGGATCAAAGACAGGCATTTCCTTCTCTGGCGTTCACTAAGGCAATGAGATGCTCATTGAGCAAGCAAAGCCGAAATGAAGGTGTAGTGACAGAGGGCACAGATGCGACAGTGGCACTGTCGACTGTCGGTGAAACACTTACGGCCTCCTGGCTCAGCTCTGATTAGCGAAGCAGCTACAAATCCTCTTAGCTGCAGCACAGCCAGCTGAAAGCAGAATCTGCCCCCTCTTTCCCAACTGACTTTCAACAAATCACTCCTAGGAAAAGCTGACATCAAGTCAAAAGCTTTGTTATAAAGCTGGACAGCAAAGGGCTTGTATTTTAGAAGTGGCCAGAGATTCTGGGTATGTTCCTTTTCAAGACCAAAACTAGAAAGTGGGTGTTTGGCTCTATTTCACCAGCTCTCCTTCACCAGAACTGACAAATTTGAAATTCCTGGCCTAGACTATGAGAAAACTGGACGAAAACTTTAGTATGTGAATGTGCTCTAAGAAATACAATTAAGAGATTGTTCTTTCTTTGTACAAAATGTGATATTTTAGAAAACTATTTGCTATACACAAATACTGGACTGCTTACTACATAGAAATACAACTTCATATGAGTTGTACATTTCACTAGCTCATATCTTACTGGGTTTTTAATTTGAAAAGTAGGTGTCTTTTATTCCAACATCCACATTGCAACAAAATAAAGTATTTTTCTCTGATAAAGGAGGAAAATTCAGACTCAAAATCCCTTCTGACCCACAAACTGCAGAATGCTCTTCGTAAACTATCAGCTCTAATACTCCAGTGGTATTCCCTGGAGGCACTCAGTTGTGGGAACTAGGGCACTTCCCCTACGCATGCAGCAGTTAGGCTTTTGTCTATCACATCTTATGCATTTTCTTTTATGTGTGAAAGGCAGTTGTAATTCTTACTTTACCATTCTCATTTGTAATAATTTCAAAAGAACATCTAGAAGGAAGACCTTAAGAGGAAGACTAACACCTCGTAGTACTTAAATTTGTAAGCAGAATATTTGCATTAGTATAAATGATATCGTGTATTTTGTCAGTTTATTCCTGTATTGCACTGCTGCGATTTGGACATTCAAAGAAATGTAAGCACGGGCCTTTACGATGGGCCGTAACTCAAGCCACAGAGAAACTGCCTTTAAATAGCCCAAGAATGCCAAAGCCAAAAAATACTCTCGCCCTTGTTTGGTTACATGCAGCAATCTCAATCAACATTTGCTTTTGGTCTCAGTGAAAGACAAACTGGCACTGCTGCAAGGCCGGGCAGGCAGATCGATACCTGTCCCGAAATTTCTGCAATTGTTCTCAGCGGCAACTCTGAGCCGCTGCAAACGCATTTAAACACCATTTCACATCATTTTTCCAGCGTTTTCCTGTTTATCAGCTCAGATTTGAGAGCAAAACAGCCGTGAGTCGCTGCTCTCTCTGGGCTGGGGGAGGGGGCCGGGGAAGCGGCTGCTGAACCATGCGGCGGCTGCACCAGGGCCGGGGTGGCCGGAGCGGCTCTGGGCAGGGCTGGGCACGGGCACCGCAGCGTTGCGAGGGGTGCGCGGGCCGTGAGGGCCAGGGCCTGGGCCGGGGCCGGGCAGGGCCGCGCTGCGGGCCGGGCGCTCAGGAAGTCGCGTCAGGCGCGGCGCCGCCGCGGGCCCGGCGGGCAGGCTGGGGCAGCAGCGGAGCCCGCGGTGAGTGCGGGGCCGAGGCCGGAGCCGAA
>VXBT01009500.1:3878457-3905834 GCA_013400235.1 Oriolus oriolus | reverse complement strand
TGAACAGCGCCAGCGCCGCAGCGGGGAGCGGGCGTTCGGGGGTGGGTTGGCTCACAGGTAGGTATGCGGCTGCTGCTGCTCCTGCTCCTGCTCCTGCTCCTGCTCACACGGGCTTTTAATTGCGTATTTTTTAAAGTTCATCTTTTGTGTATACCGATGCAGCCAAGGTCACCTTGAGCACGAGGGGGACGCATTTCGCTTCGAGCGTTTAGAGGTTTACAGGCATTTTTTGTATTTGTCGGGAAGGTTAGATAGTAATTGCCTGAGGACTAATTTAAATAAAAGGCGGATTGAATGTAAGAGCCAGCAAAGACAAAGGGATGATTTGGGCACTGAGGCTGTGCCAAGATACGCATGGTCTGCATGGTTATACTGCCTCAGACTCCAGTTTGTAGTGGGAGCTCTCTGCGTGGAGGGGGTGGGTTTGTGGCAGCTTAGGGAAGGCACTACGAAAACGTTGGACTAAAGTTTTAGGTCTTGCTGTTGCAGATGTTAGCTTAGCATACAGGGTGGGAACATCATTCCTGATGGCCCACAGCTTGGCCATGATAGAAGTTTCCTTGCAGAAAAGATGGAAAAAGAGGTATTGCCGCTTTACAGTTTCTCTTGGTGAAAATGCTGGGATTCCTATTTCCGTGGCTCTCAATAACAAAGCAGTTTAATTTGAAGTCTTCTGCAAATACACTGTACAGCACTAAGTTGTTTCACTGTTTTTGCCCTTTTTTCTTTGGCCAAGGCAGAATTATTTACTCATTATATGAGCTCATTATATGAGCTACGAAACTTCCATTTCAAAACAATAATGCAAGTTTAGGTTTCTTTACTGCTTTTTAATCCCACAGGACTGAAATGTCACTTGTCAGCAGCGTGTTCACATTTAGGGGTGTGCTTTTTTATAGAGCACTCCTTCCCGAGGAATTTGCAAGCTGGTTTGACTACAGCTAGACCAGACACATAAAATATACTGTGAGATAGGATTAGGTGAGAACATTAATGACAGTTTTTGTAGATCATAGGTGTCCTTGAGAAGCAAATTATGAAAGAGCGAGGTCACAGTGCAAGCGAATAGTAAACTTCTGAAAGTGTCTGACATGTATCCTTATGGCTGCATGGTTTAAACCATGCAGCAAAGAGCAGTGGAAAATTACAAAGGGACTATAGTGGCCTGTTATGGGAAGAAGGGCAGGGAGAGAAAAGCACGCGGGAAGCTGATTGGTGTGCTGTGTTTATGAAAGTCAAATATGCTGGGGTTTTTAGCATATTAAAATCATGCCAATTTCTAGCTGCTAGGAAGCGTCTTTGGAACTGAATTTTTACTGAAGGGTGAAAAAAACCCAGTTTGCTAACCTATTGCTAGATGCCCATCACTGAAATTAGGTATGTGTTTCTGTGCATGCATATATATATATAAAATATAAATACATGCATGATATTATTTTGCAGTTTGTGATCTTCAGTTCAACTCCTGTGTCATGGACGAAACTGCTTTGTCCCTTGGAACAATAGATGTTTCCTATTTGTCCACCTCAGCAGACTGCAGCATCAGTAGATGTAAGCATTCCACTGAAGAATGGGTAAGTAAAAATTGTGAATGTTACTTGCCGTATTTATCTTATTATTTCTTCAAGTTGGAGGTGGACTTTTTATTGTTATGAAGAATGAAGATAAGGTATTGCCTCTCTCATGCATGATACAGTTTGGTTTTAATTTAACTTGAAACGTAAGGAGGAACCAACAATTCAGTTCTGTGCCAAAGAATAATGTTGCTAGAAAAGAAGAATCCTGTCAAACCCTATTGATAGTCTTACAGTCTTCTGGTGTGATGTTGCCAATCATTTTGTATAGCAGTAAATGTACAGAATCCCATTCTGGAGTAGCCAAAGTCAAACAGAAAGTCAAATAGGAAGTTCGTTGCGCTTTTGAGTGATGTAGTTTAAAATGTGCAGGTGAAAAGAAGCTTGATGCTGAACAGTCACATAGGCATTGAAGCTGGAGCTTTCCATGCAGTCCAGGAGGCAGAAAAAAATTGGTGGATATAAATAGGGAGCCTATTAAAAGTCTGTGTCCTCCATTGAGCGAGTCTTGGGAATTTTGAGGGGACAAAGGAGGCAGTGAGCAGAGCGGTCTGGGTGGAGCCAGAAGAGCCACACAGGGACTGGGATGGTGGTAATTGGTTTAGCAGCATCGGTCAGGAGGAATTAGACAAGGATCCGGAGAGGAGGAGTTTGAACTTGATACAGAAGAAGAATTGGAGATGTGGTCAGAGTTGAGGGAAAGGACAGATGTCCTGGCAGCTGGGATTTCTGTCTAGCTAGATCTGAGTTACATGGAACAGCAAGATGCAATAACAAAGAGATCTGTGAGAAAGTGGAATAAGGGCAGGCAAGTCAGAGGACATAGAAAGGAGGTTTTGTAAGAAAATGCTGGAGAGTTAAGTCAGGGCTTGGAGGCAAGCAGAAGGAAGATGGCATTGTTACAAAGTTGGTTTGTTTTGGAGTTAGCATTTAAGAAAGTGATAGAGGAGCGATTATGGCAGGCTTAGCATCTCGTACTTGTTTATTTCAGATGGGAGACTTAGCCTTGGAATATTTGCCAGTTCATGCTGCTTGCCAAATGTGATACATGCACGATTTAGTTTTTAAGCATCTTCAGCATGGCTTTTGACTCTCTGGGTACTGGGCTGAGTATGTGGTGATCTGTATTTGTGTGTCCAACCTTGGTTCTACCCTGCTGCTCTTCCACTTAAAAGGTCTATTTTAAGCAACATTTTGGTTTTGGTTTGGTTTGTTTCTGTAACTTCTCTTTTAATACTGAAAGTAACTTCCCTCTCAATAAAATACATAGTGTAAAAATGGCAACCCAGTCCTCGTTCTCAGGCGAGCAATAATTCAGTACACTTTAATGAAAACAATCAATGTCTTTGAAAATATACTTAACTACAATTTTTGCTTTATGTTCTAACCTAGAGAATGAGTTCTGTGAATGCAGTCACTCTGGATTTTTTTGTTCTGTAATCTTCGGATAGATTCTGTAACTTTGTAGAAGACACAGGGGTTTCTTTTTCGTGTCACTCTGCATGAAACTGCTGAAAGTGCCTACAGAGTCCATGGAGTTAATATTTTGCATACATTGAGTCTTGTTACAATTTTACAGGGTAATGTTTAGTTGAACCTTAAAATACATTGCTCATATTACAAGCACCTTTACATTATTGAGAACGTAGTGTACTGTCAATTTCTTTCTCTTTTCTCAGCTGGCAGTTTCTTTGGTGTTTCTTAATTACAGTTATCATTCCTTTTAAAATTTTGTGTGTCAGCCCATGCAGCAGTGCTTAGATCCGTAAGTACAACACTGAGATTTTGCTTTTATTTTTTTAAATTTTAGAAAAACCTTGGAAAAATTGTGCTTTAAGCAACTGAGGGGTAATACTTTGTGGCAACTCCTCTCCCTCAAAGTTTTCCGATACACAGTAAAACACATATTTCTGCATATTTACACAGTGGTCTTTTGTTCTGCAGGGGGAGTGTAACTCCCGTCCCACACTCTTCCGATCTGCCACTTTAAAATGGAAGGAGGCTCTGCTGAGCAGGAAAAGGCCGTTTGTGGGACGATGTTGCTATGTATGCACTCCCCAGAGCCGGGTAAGAAGATTATGGAATGGATTATGTTTGACAATAATGCATAGTTGTAGCATAATGAAGTTGCAGTAGTTTCCTTACTTTCAGAATTAAGGTCACAATGTTTTTACTTCATAAGGTGCTGTAGTTTTTCACTGTGTGTGGTTACATTTAATTTGTCGTGGAGTTAAAGGATGGCACGCATCTGTTGTGATGTTTAGTCTCCCACCTCTCAGTGCAGACTTAATCCTTGCACAAAACTCTTCAGCTCCTCAGAATTATCACTGGGAAATGGGATAGCAAAATTATCTGGTCTGTTAGATTAATAATAGGAATTTGGTGCATATGAAAGTGTGAAAGTTTGTTTTTAGAACACTTTAATTCTCTATCCACAGAATAAATACAGTTTTGAAGCTGAGCAGTATGCTTCCTTTCCAAATTGCTCAGTCCTGTACTTGAAAGAACAAGTTAATTTTCTACACCTGGCTGATTCCTTGCCTCTCTGCCCAGCCTGGAAACAAGGACTGCCAGTTGTGATAGTGGGGATATTTGTCTGCTGGGAACAGTGTCAAGATGGCTCTAGAGAGGTTGTGCAAGCTGATTTAAAATGTGAACTTTATTGAACTGCATTGGGCAGGCTTTCTGTAAGCTCAAGATGCAAAATGGTGATAAATGGTATAATGCAGTTTGCAACCAGTTCATTGTGGAATTTGACTATGTATACACCCTGGGCTTTAGATTGCACTCAGTTACACCTTCATTTGCTGGGCTAGAGTGAAAAGTTGCTTGCCTCGTTGACCAAGCAGCAGTTGTTATTTCACTCTATTCCTCTGCCAGAACAGAAAACTGCTGCAATGACATACAAATGTGGTGTAGAAATCCAAATGTACTGTGAAAGCTGTGTATGATACGGGCAACATTAGATAAATTGAGACTACTTCAAACAGACAAGTCAAGTGTTCTGACTTACAAAAGGTGTGTGTGAATCCTCAGCTTAGGGCTTCATACATTTAGTAATTAGCCTGTTAGTAATTAGGCTGTTCCTCTCAAACTGGGAATTATGCTTTAAAAATAAAAATCTTGTTCTGTATTTTGTCCATTTAATAAGAGACTAATTAACTATCCTGAGATCCCACTTAAGAAAGGGGCACAGCCTATTAAAGCCCTTTATTGCCTTCTGCTATGGGGAAAAAATACCATCCTTGCACAGACAGTAACTAAGAAAATCCTTTCATTAGATTCCAAATTTTTTTTTTGAGCTGCCTTTTTCATTATTTTTCATAAGGAAAAGGAATGAACGAGACAAATTTCCTTAAGTGTGTTGACCAAACTAGCAACTTGCCAGGGCTGAGAGTAGGAAGTCTTGCTTCTCCCTCTCATTTTCCTTCCTGCTGTCCTGAGGGCTGATCAAGTTCACTAACCAAGCAGAAAACAACCTGCTTTATTGGTTTAGTCTATCTTAGGTTTTTTTGTCTTGTCTGTGTGAAGTTGGGACATCAAAGGGTGTGCTAGATGTGCTGTAAGTTAAGAGGTGAGGGGTAGTGATCAGCAGGAAAGGCCAGGAAGTGGTGGTGGGAGCTGGGCTTCTTTGTGCCAGCAGGGACATTCTGTATTGGCTCAGTTGGTCTCACAGAACCACATGCTCTGCCTGACATGGGATTGGAGAAGAGTTTAAATAACGAAAAGCCAAAGTATGGCATTTCAGCTGGAGGATGAGTTTCATAGTGAAGTTTAACCTGACACTTACAGCACTGGTATAGACAGGTGTGGACTGGTATAGACTGGTATAGGCATTCAGTGATACTTAACTTTATTACTGATTGTTTGGGAGACCAAGAACAAGTCATTTTGCTTCTCTTTGCCAGAACATGTCATCAACTTATAAGATCTACAAAAAAATCACCAGTGTATAGTCAAAGAAATTAGAGCTACCTTGAAGTTTCCTCTTAAGAGCCTAGAGCAACAACTGGTTGATTGTACAGCCCAGTTGTGCTTTAGCTGGGAGCAGGAGACTCTGTGCTCCCACTGTAGCACATAATTTCTACCTGATTTGCGAATGACGTGACACAGTCAAATATTTTAATTCTGTGGCAAATGCTGTGTCCTAAACAAAATACGAACAAATGACTCTTACCTGACTCCCATAGCAGCATTGGTGGTGAGGCTGTTACGCAGCTCTCCTGTTGCTGGTGACCATCTTTCTCCTTTGCTGCCCTTTTTTTGTCTTCTTTGATATGTACAGTTCCAGTAGTTTTAGCTGTAATTTACTGCTGGCAAGGTACCAGTTTTATAATTATGTATTATTTGTGTAGAAAGAAATCAGCCTCTTGGTTGAGGTGTTTACTTGGAATACGGAAGAGTAGAGTTTAGGCCTTCCTGCTAAGGGATATTTGTTGTGGAAGTGCTCCTAAACTCGTCTCAGTTAATACCTTGGATGTGGAGTCTGTAAAAAGGATCTAGAAGGCTGGACTGAGTTTGTTGTTCAGGCAGAGCAGGAATGTGGAGATTTGCCAGCTAACCATGGATGGATATCCTGACCCTTGGGCTGTTGTTATGTGATGCTTGATCTGCTGGCGAACTGGATGTCACAGACTGAGCGTCAAATGCTCGTGGTTACACTAATGCTCAGTGTGGCTTAATAAAGTTCTGTCTCAAAGAGGAGTTCTGTATTATGACAAGTCCTGGTTTATATTACATCAGAATCTGATGAAATGTTGTGGCTTGAAGAGGGTAACCAGTGCAACCACACAGTAAAGCCTAGAGAATGCTTTGAAAGTATTGGACATGGGAATAGTGACTTGAATTTCATTTTCATTTCAGAACAGTTTGTGTTCTGTGTCAGCAGGTTCAGGACTTCTCTGGTTTGGCTTTGCTAATATTATAAATTAAAACCATTGCATTCTCTTATATGCTATTGTGAATGTAACACACAAAGCTATTCTTAGGTAATGAAATAGTCCATCAATCTTTTTTTTTCTTGGTTTTACAGGATAACTTCTTCAATTCTAGTATTCCTTCTTTGGGTCTACGTAATGTCATATATATCAATGAAACACATACAAGGTAATGTAGCAACTGTTGCTTTTGCTTTTAAAATTCAGTGTGTTCTGATTTTATGACAGAGAAATCTCTGTTATGGTCTGGACTGAGTTAATATATGTTGTGGTCCTAAAGTGCAGAAATTTGGTGCTGACTTCAGTAGTGTACTTGTTAAATCTAGCTGTGTGTGTGAGAGCTGGGCAGAGTCCTTTGGGGTTATAGACAAGGAGTGCAGGGGTCAAACCTGTTTCACAAAAGAGCCAGAGCACCTTTAAATTCTTTCTCCCTTAGTGCAATGGCAGCATCTGTAGCATAATGTTGACGGGACCCGATTTACTCCCTTGTGCAGAATGACTTCAGCCTGTGTTTTAATTTACTGAGCAGGTCTGCCTCACAATTTAGGTGTTGACTATTATCACTAATGGCAGTTAAATCTAAATATGTCTTATGAGTCTGTCTCTTCTCTGCCTCAGTGGCAGAGTGCAGCTTCTGAGAAACAGGGTATAAATGAAAAAAATCTAAAAAATGAAGAGATATGTCTGTGCGGTATTGAAATCATATCTTGTGTTCTGGGATGAAGATACTGGAATTGCCCAAAAATATTCTGTTCTTTGGAAAGTTAGTAAGGCTTGCTAAGTTTTTTTTGCCATAATCATTAGCATAAGCAGCTCTATATGCAGTGTTTGTTGTAGAGTCAGAGCAAACAAAGAGAGGCCAGCAGCCTGAAAGAAATGAGCCAAAGTGTCTGAGTAAAAGAAAGGCAGCATTGTGTGTGCTTGAGAGGGAGGAAGCTAATGTTAGAGGCTGTTCTTTATTAAATTTGAATTAATTATGTTTTTTAAGAGTTGAGCTTGTAGTTTAGAATGCAGAAAAGTAACAAATGTTGTTTAACTTTTTAAAAATTAGTTTCGAAAATCTAATGCTTGAATGGTTTTGAATGGTCAAAGTTACTGGAATTGGAAATGTAAGGAGAAAAAGATATGGGTTAATGAATTATTCTGAAATAAATGCATTTAGCTCAGAATGTCATTATACTGTGAAAATGGACAATTTTAATGAAGTTCTGAGGTCTAATGGGGCTACGTAGTCACAGTTTCCTGGCCTTAGAAAGCAAGAGGGGCTCTGTTTAACCCCAGCATGCTGTAACTGTATCGACAGCCTTTATCTGAGGTACAGCTGCCAGCTTTAAATGTCTCGACTAGTCAATTCTGTGTCATTCTTGTCTTCTCTCATTTGCTACATGATCAGAAAACAGATTTTTCCAATTAAGCTACATTGTGTCTAAGCTGTAAAATGAACACAGAAGCCTTCATACCTGGGCAGATCCCTGCAGCAGCTGTGTGCTGTTCTGATATGTTCATTGTTACCAAAATTGTTGTCAGAAAGAAGCATATCCTTATCTTTGCTTTCTAGAAAAATCAGTAAGGCTCTCAAACTCCAAAGAGAAGGGGGAAAAAGAACAATTAAAACAGTGTTACCAGTGTTCTTCTCTGACAGCACAAATACCTGGTCTGAATAGTTGTGTAATCATTCTGTGTCACTCTGTGCCCATGACTTGTGCATGTGCACCCATCTTAATTACAGTGCACTCATGGGCTTTGGCCTTTCGCAGTGTAAAAGTTCCTTCTCATCTTTCCTGGCTGTTTTTAACTCATGTATAAATTTACAGAAATGTGGTAGGGAGGTTTAACAGCCAGGATCAGTAACTCGAGTGATGACAAGGGGTGAGACGCTGGCGGCGTTCCAGCATGGAAACCACCATGAGCTTTGTCACCCACAGTTCAGTTTGGGACACTCGCTGGAGCAGCAGCCAGGCATTGCACTGGCAGACCTCAGGACGGGGTTTTACATAATACTTACTGCTCTGGGCTTAGGAATGGCCAGGATTTCATTTTTCATCCAGCTGTTAATTCTGCCCTGTCACATCAGCCCTGCTGTTTGGGGGTCCCAGGTGTTTGGTTTGTGTAAGTGGTGGCTTAAGTAAGTCCTGGTAAATGAGGGAGGTGAGGAGAAAAATAGTGATGAATATCCACTGCTGGGGATGGGATGTAAGCGCTTCCTGTGTCATATGCATCTTCTGTGATGTTTGATATTCCAAATAACATTTTCTCAGGTGATTGCTGCTTGTATGATTTAGAGAGTAGAGGACAGGGTTGATTTAAAAAGAAGAGACTGCCTGCATAAGTTACCTTAAACACTTGAATTTGTTGTGAGATTTACTGATTATTTAGTGGTTCTACTCTACTCTGCTAAAACTTTGCTAGGACAAGGTATAGAGGAGACACAGGACTGGGTGTTTGAAAACACTATAAAGGAAGAAAAGCTAGCTAAAAAAGTAGTTTTAGTTTTGGTGGCTAATGCAAACATATTTTCAAAAGTGTTTGTGAGAGTTTACCCTGGGCTTACGTGAGCAGCTTTCCCAAGAGGACTTGGTGTTCCTTGAAGAAGTTGACAAACCTCTTAGCTGGGCATTTACTTTCCTCAGTGGAAAGGGGCACCAAATTGGAAATCAACACTAACCCTTTTTTTGGCCTCACTGAGCTGGGGAGTTGGTTCCAGTGGACAGTCAAAATGTATATGCTGGTTTGTTTGCTACTTTCCTGTGATTCTGTGGGTGTTTAAAGGCCAGTGTTGCCCTGAATTGAAGGGATGCAGACCCCAGGTGTCTCACATGTTTTGTGCTATGCATCAGTTATTTCATCCATAACATGAAGATACTGACAATTTACCAGAAGATACAGAAGCTTTTAGACAGCCGTTCATAAAACTTTACTTACTTTTGCTTCTTCATTGTATTTTTAGTTGTTTTTAATGCTGGCTTTTTTGGCAGTGAAATATTTTGAGGATCACACTGAAATACCCTTCATATTTTTGTAGGTACAGAGGGTGGCTTGCAAGACGCTTTTGTTATGTCCTTTTTGTGCAAGAGAGGGATGTTCATAAGGGTATGTTTGCCAAGAATCTGACAGAAAATGTGCTGAATAACAGCAGGTAAGATGATGCAAAATTAACTGTTTTTTAAATTACTAGTACATTAAAATATTACTTAATTTAGAAACTGCAAGTTTTGAAAATCAGACTGTTAAAAATATTAGAAGATACAGTATCTTTAGCACAGCCTTTCAGGACTGTAGCTTGCAGTTTCAGTTGGAATAGTAAAAGAGGGGAATTTAAGAATTACAAGTCCCTAAATGAACAGTGTGTATGGGGGAACAGCAGACAGTACACAGAAAAATTAATTGCTACATGAGAGTTCTTCAAACTTCTGTTTATCTACTTCATGTAAATCATTACCATTGA
Organism: Oriolus oriolus; assembly: GCA_013400235.1. Taxonomy (NCBI): domain Eukaryota; kingdom Metazoa; phylum Chordata; class Aves; order Passeriformes; family Corvidae; genus Oriolus; species Oriolus oriolus. The sequence goes on along the minus strand of VXBT01009500.1, from coordinate 3,895,878 downwards.
AGTCATACTGCAGTCATCAGAAATTGTCAGTGTTTCAGAAATAATAGGAGAGCAAGCATTTTGGAGTACCCTGAGCGTACACCTGGGGAGTGCAGCAAAAAATGGAAAAAGGCTGCAGAATGGAGTACCCTCTCTTAACTTTGTGGAGCTTGTTGTCTGTTTCATATGCCTTATTTTAAATGGCATCTTGAGCCCCTGATCAGCTGTTAAGCTATCAGTTTTCCTTGGACACAAAGAAATTCAGCCGCATGCTCCCTCCTCGAGGCTACTTTTGTCAGAGGGCACACTCTGCCTACTTTAACATTCCTAATTCTCCTGAATTTTTAATGCTTGAGTCCCATATGAAGATGATAGTGTTGCTTTTGAAAAGTAAAGCAGACTGTGTTGTGCCACAGTCATGGTGTGTTAAACCAATTACTGTCTCTTGGGTAAGTTTTAAATGGGGAAAATAGTCCTTATAAAATTTTGTTAGACTCGGTAAAACTGAAAATTCAAGGGGAGCAATACTGTAGAAGTTCAAAAGAGCAACTGCGTAAATCTATCTAATGAGGTAAATGAAACTGCTATGGCAGGAAAAAGAAAACATTAACAAATATGAGATTGCCCCTGTTCTCCCTGAATTTTTAACTTTATTAACCATTTCGGAAAATTGGCAGTCACTTAATACTGGTACTTGTGAACTGTGTACATACTGTTTTATATGCTCACCTTTGAGTCCATTCAATCATCATCTGCCTATTAAATTAGAGCTTAGAAAACTGAATTAAATTTAATGCAGTTGGAGTACAATTCAGTGTGGATGCTTTTCATGTTTCCAAGTTACTCCTGCAGTAATACATAGCTCATTCCGAGCTGTTGTTGTCTGTGTCTTGGACTCTTCTGTTGTGGGACTGTCTCATAAACTTTACTTTTTAATGTTAGGGTCCAGAAGGCCATTGTAGATGAAGCCTCTGAACCAAATACTCCGGGTAGTTTTGTTCAAACGGATCCTAAAGCTATCAACAAAGTGAAGAAAAAAGCTAGGAAAATTCTCCAGGAAATGGTAGCAAATGTGTCACCAGCTTTAATCAGGTAAGAAAAATATCTCATCAATATTGTCGGTGCGTGGAAGGATGGACAAGCTCTTTCTGTATAATACCAACAGATCTTGTAACACATTGTGCAGAAATAGTAATTGTTCCAAAAATGCATTATTCATAAAAATGTGCTATCTAATTAGCTAATAAAATAGTAGTTATTCTTCATTTTCAGATGCAGCAGAAACCCTCTGCCTTTCCAAGGGATAAACCTTATGATAAGATTAAATACAAACTTTTTCTTTTCTCCCAAAACTAGTTTTGGTGCTAATGCTTAGACCAGTATTGGCATCATTTGTTGTTTCAGGCTCATATGGGCAGGAGCAGCTATCTGCAGCATCATAGACTGAAAGACAGTTTTTCCAGTAGCCTATTCAATATTATAATCTATAGATATAAATATCTCAGAGAGAGTATTATTTTAGATAAAATCTTCTCCTGTGGTGTCTACATTTACTACTAAGGATGATTTTGTCTCTGTCATGTTCCTAGTTCACAGCCTTCACTGAGGTCGATACAAGATTCGTGCCATAACTGCAGGAGGCTGAAATATGGCTGCTAACCATAGGCAAAACCTTGTTTAGCAATTGGATTTTATAGTAATTTTGTTTGAATATAAGTTATCAAATTAAATGGCTTTGCCTTTAGTCATACAGAAGCATTATAAAACAGAGGCAGAAATAAATGAAGCTTTTTGAGTGTGTTTGTTTTCCCTTAGGTTGACTGGCTGGGTGTTACTGAAGTTGTTTAACAGCTTTTTCTGGAATATCCAGATCCACAGAGGTCAAATAGAAATGGTCAAAGCAGCAACAGAGGTAAGGGAGGGTGGGAAAAAATCCAATAAGGTAGATTTGTGAAGTAGTTTCTAATAATGTTTGTAGCACTTCCCTTTTTGTGAGAGTTCTGCTAAGTCTATATGAAATGAGATTGTAGGTAGAACTGTCTTGTATCTATGAAATAGTGTTCTTAATTAAATATATGCTCCTAGAGTTGCATAACCTAAAATTGTATGTGATCTCTGGGTTTACCTTTGATTCAGGATCAAATTTTAACTATCAGGCTGAATGATTATCTCAGATAACCTGCATCTAACATCATTTCCAGTTTTTTGAGCTGAGGCAGCCAGTAATAAATTAGTAGATCTAGTCAGGATTTTTGACTTTTACCTTGATTTGGAATAAAAACCTTTAAGAAAAAACTTTCCAAATTATTTCTTACTAGCAATCTGTTTCCAGTTTTTCAGTATTTATTGAAATTGCTCAAACAAACTCCTAAATGCTGCCATTTTCTTTACACTCAAATGAATTAACTCTTCTTGCAGGATTTACCTTAGAAATGCTGATTAGATAAATGAAACAAATAAATAAAAGGTTCCTATTATTTTTCTCATGTTTTTTGAATGCTGTGTTTTGGAAACCCACTATTCATAAATCCTTGCTAATATCTAATAGAAATACTTTGGTGACAGTGAGGATTTTTCCACATCCCTTTGATTGTTTGATTGGCATCTCAACACTGTGAGTGTGAAGAAACTGGGAGTATTAATCATTGTTAATGTAATGGATACAACTGAAAACTACAGTCCATGAAAACTAAGACTAAAGACTTCTTTTCAGTTGACTAAAGACAAGTTGACTAAAATGTTCTCATTGTGCCAGCTGAAGGAAAACCAGGAGTAAATGAACTCAATTATGGTAACTGAAAAATACCATCAGTTCAGATAAGATGATGCTAGCAATCTCAACAGTGGATTTAAGAAAAGGAGTAATATTCCATGTTTCTTACCAACTGACTTGATTCTTTTTTCCTTCTCTCTCCACCATAGATGAATTTGCCTCTTATCTTTTTGCCTGTTCACAAATCCCACATTGACTACTTGCTTCTTACATTCATTCTTTTCTGCCATAACATCAAAGCACCCTACATAGCTGCAGGGAACAATCTCAACATCCCCATCTTCAGGTAATAACCTCTCCTTATTTGAAAAAAGACTGAGGTGGCGGGATCTGACCTATTGCACAAAATGTCCAAGTGTAAAATTATCTGGCTGTTATTGGGCCATCGTGTAGAACTTCTTCAGTTCCTATAACATGTTCAGAGAGGGAGCATCAACAACATCCTTCTGAGAAGATCTGTTACAGCCTTAGTAGGGTAAAGAGGAAGGATATTCCTTTTTTGGAGTCTCAAAGTGGGTAGGTAACTAAAGAAAGATGATATGGGAAAAAGAGTTATGAATGGACAGCTCTTCATGCAGTTTTGTGAGCTGGCTAATGAGCAGCAACAGTACTGGGTGAATAATACTTTGTGGGAAAGTATTCCACTTGAGCCTGTGTTTAAATTATATTTCTGGTAGCTGAAGAACCTGAGGTATTTTAGGTAATATTTTGCCATTGAGACAGAATTTGGGCATATTTGATACCTAAAATAACCCTGGATATTATAGGAAATGATGAGGAAAGAAGGGGAACACCTTGACTTTGAGGGTGTTTTACACAAGTAAGTGCAGGTCTGTAATAATCCCAGTGAAAAAGGCATTCATATAAATTATCAATTTAAATGCTAGTTCTTAGGGCCAGCAGAATAAAGAAAGAGAATTTAACACAGATAATCTAATGTTACTTTAGGCACTGGGAACCCTGAGTTCTGCAGCATTCAGCAGGCCCATGATCCACACACAGCACCCTGTCTGCAGAAAAGGGTACCCCCGTTTGGTCTTTTGAGCCAGTAAAGGATTTTCTTGCAAGAAAACTTTATTCATCATTGCTTCTGTCAAGCAGAAGGGATGTTGTCATGAGAACTTCTTGCTACCCTGTGAGATAAATGCAGGACCATGCAGGTGGTGTCATTGCTGGTGCCAAGTGGGAGCTGCCTGTGGATGGCTCTGTTAAAATTAGCTGGCTGAGCTGATGCTGCAGCTGAGGGGAGTGTACAGCGCACCATGGGCACGAAGGCCATGCTGTCTGTGCAGCACAGCACAGCCTGGGGCTCTTCCATGGGTCACCAGCATCTCAGTGTGCAAGAATCTCCTGCTCAGTGGTCTGTCAAGGCAGTGAAATGGAGCAAGACAGTGTAAAGAAGTCTGTTTATAAGTGAAATAGGGGAATGTTTTTGTAGTCCCGTTAAGTGCGAGTAGTAATACAGTTTAGTCTTTAAGTAATACAGTTTAGTCTTTAAGAATTTTAGTTACTTAAATCCCTGTTGTGTGCTAGGAATTTTGTGCTGGATGTGTAGTAGTTTCCTGCAAACTGAAATCAATGAGTATAATCCTTCTTTGGTGTGTAGCACATTGATCCGCAAGCTGGGAGGATTTTTCATTCGTCGGAAGCTGGATCAGAATCCTGATGGTCGTAAGGATTTCCTGTACAGAGCTTTGCTCTACGTGGTGTGTATTTCTTTTCTATCTTTCTGTAGGTAGCATTTCACTTGGGTGGCAAGTGAGAAAGTGAGTTCCATCACTCTAGGGATGTGTTTATTGCTTTGAATTTGTCTTAAGTTTCATGCTGCAAAAAGAGGATTCATTTTTGTATGAAGTTTTGAGTTTATAGAATAGAGAAAATTGCATGCTCAGCCCCTTTGAGGATGAGCAGATGTTCACCTTGCATAATCCTTATTAAAGAATGTGGAATTAATGGTCTCTGAGTTAACTTACACTTGTTTGTCTGATGTCTTTTGTTGTGAGGCATCTCTACCCTGATTCAGTTAACATAATGGAGGTCCCTGTTCATGATGGGTTGATGTAATCTTTTGTACCATTCAGTGTAGTAGCTGTATTTACATCTTGGAAGATGGGATGTGCTGGGGAACCAGAAGGAGAGATGAATGCGAATCAACTGCGTCAACTGTTGCTAGAGATGCTTTTTGAACAAATGTCATTACTGCTTGTACGTTCATGCAAATTCAGTTACACGTAGGTCTGGGTTGGTGTCAGGCATTAATTAATTACTGGGGTTTTTTCCCACGAGTACTCATGCCAAGTCATGGTCTTCCAATGCTTTTAAAAGAAAATGGTTGCCAACAATATATTTGAAATATAATTATATGTTATTATATATATAATTGCCAATATAATTAGACACTTAGATTTTCTCTTTTCCAATCTTTTTGTATTCAGCACATAGAAGAATTGTTGAGACAGCAGCAGTTTCTAGAAATATTCTTGGAAGGCACAAGGTCTCGAAGTGGAAAGACATCTGGAGCTCGAGCAGGTCTTCTGTCCGTGGTGGTGGATGCTCTCTTCTCAAATGCTACTCCTGATGTCCTCATTATACCTGTGGGAATCTCCTATGATCGCATAATTGAAGGTCACTATAACAGTGAACAGCTGGTAAGAGCAATCAAACAGCTTGTTTTGCCTGGGGGATTTTCTGCTTATGTGCAGGAAAATGTGTTACATAGTTAAATGTTTTGCTAGTCCTCTTTCCCATGGACTCAGGGTTCGTGTTGAGCCATGAATCACAAAACCTCACTCACCTGGAGTGCTGAGGTACAGGTGACACACTTCTAAATGCAAATTCATGGCAAGTAATATGTTCAAGGGGATATCTATGGAGAAAAATAATTCTCTAGATTTACTTGAAGTTATAAGGTGTGTCAGAAGCTTTGGCCTTGCTTTGTCTGGTGTTGCGTGCATTTGAATTTTAAACATAACCTTTTAATTGCAAAGTGGAAAAAACAAAACAACTACCTATGTTTTCTAGGGCAAGCCCAAGAAGAATGAAAGTCTTTGGAGTATAGCTAGAGGAGTCTTCAGAATGCTGCGGAAGAATTATGGGTGTGTCAGAGTAGATTTTGCACAACCATTTTCCTTAAAAGTAAGTTTGGTATCTTGAAGGTGTTTTTGAAGGTTAGACATTTTTTGTGTTTCGTTAGTGGGACACATTTATTTCAATTTTCAGCGTGGGTTATCATCACTAACATTATCTGCTGCCGACCATTCTGGCAGGTCAAAAGTATCCCTGTTTCTGATGAATGTGTGAGTCTTTGGAAATAGTCTCAGAGTTGATATATTAGTTTTGAAATGGTGTAAATATTCTTACTGGTGGGGTTCTTTGTTCGTTTAACAAGCAATCTTTAAAATGATCCTTATACTGTGTAGTAATTCTTTATGTTGTAGAGACATTTGGAGCTGAAGGAAGCTCAATACTGTTTTCCAGTTTAAGTAATGTAATGACATACGCTATGGTTGAGGAAGGGCATTTATCTCTCTGGATTTTTAAAATTGCTAAGAAAATTAGTAGCTATAAAAGTGTCATGGGCAGTATATCGTAAAAATCTGTATATTCTTTGAAAGTCATCATTCATAATTAGCTCTCAACTAATACCTACACTACTTCGCCATATACTGTTCTGTAGCTTCTCAGAGAGTGGGGTAGTGTGGCAGTATCTGCCTTCACTCGAAATTTTCTCTGATCTCTTTGCAGAATATGCTGGTACTAATCTACATTTCACTAATCTGTATTCTGCCACAGAATACCTTATTTTTAGTGTGACTTTAATAAGATTAAGCACTTTAACAGCAACTTATTAGAACATTATTCAAATTAATTAGGTGTTCTTCTTTCTGCCCTACTTCTCTCAGAAAAAACAGTAGGTTGAAGAGCTTTGGAGAGTTCAGTTACCACAGCATGAAATTATTGTGACCAGCTGCACTGCATTATAATTAGTGTAGTAGGGAAAGATACTAATTCACTTCCAAAGGAGAAGGCTTGGGCTATTCTTGGTAGGGAGTTAACAACTCTCCTTGGATCAGTGTAAGGAAAAGAAGGTTATCTGCCCTCTTAATCTAGTGAAATGCTAATCAATCTATACCTTCCCAGCAGCCTCTGGCAGGTCTCATTTGTACCTGTGTTCCTTATTGTGCTCTGGAACAGTGCTCAATGACAGAAATCGGTAAAGTGTGCCTTAGCTCAGATTTGTGCAAGTATAACTGTAGTTGCGTCACTGCAGGTTTTTCTAAAGCAGATGAACTTTGGGGATTAATTTTGGGCATCTGCAGTTCTATAAGCACAGACTTGGAAGCAGAAGAGAGTTCAAAAGAGGCTGTGAAAGTCTTTTAAGCAGCTCTCCTGGCAGGGAACTGTTTTCCTGACCAGCAGGTTAAGTGGCTCTTTAGTTTCCTATTCTTTACAGAAACTGAGGGAACACAGTGTCCTGAAAACAGAACAATGTAAATTTTAACCTATAAGGAGAGGAGTTTGGCTTTTGAGAAATTTGGGATTCAGGAATTCCAAGCATGCAGTACCCTGCCTGCTTGCTGGGGGCTTTAGCTTGTGTCTTGCAACTGGAGTTTTGTACACTCGTGTTTACCCTTGGAGGAGTTCTCTATCCTGGCATTTGAGGAAGGCAGGAGCAAGCAATAATTACAGTCTCCACGTTGGTTCTGAATGGGTGCGTGCTAGGCTTTGCTCTCACTCATGTTAATGAGGCAGTTCTCATTAATTTAATCCTGGAGCAGCTCATCTCAAAGGAGTTGTTCACAGCAGGGTGCTGACAGGGGTTGTGTGTTGTTTTCATTACAAGTTTTTTCATGAAGTACAGATTCCTTGCTGTGGGAAGTCTGCTTTGTGCATAAAGTAAAGTCAAAAGTGAATAAGCTGTTGAAAACTTTTAATATCTCTGACCTTATTACTGCATTTTTAGTGTGAGCTATTTTTGATCATGGTTGCCTTTTTGGGTAATTGCCTTTTTCCTGTGATAGCATGATCAGCTGAATGCAAGAATAAGGTGGAAAAAGTACAAAAAATAACGAGTCTTTTTTTAACAGGAATATGTAAACAGCCAAAGCCAAAAACCTGTGCCTGCTCCTCTTTCTTTGGAACAAGCTTTGTTACCAGCTATACTTCCATCAAGGTAGAGATTTTTTTTTGGGTGTTGTTGAAAGGCAGGACAGATTGGGACTTGTTTGTATGTTTATCTTTTTAGTGTTCTGCATTACATTCCAAGCAGTGCTTGAACTTCCCATGGATAATCTAATTGTTTATAAAAAAGTACAAAACTTAGGCAATTATAACTGTGCAATTTATTATAAGAGTTACATTCTTCCTGATGAGCTCTGTTTAAATAAATTCAAGGAGACCTTTTTATTTTTTAAAAATTTTAGTGACTTCTGTTGGCTTGTTTATAAATTTTTGGAATAACTTAGGGAAAAAATTACTTGCTTAATGTAAGTGAAGGATTTTTTTAAACCTCACAAACATTTCACAAGATTTTTGGAATAATTCCAAAGCAAATAGGACCTGTGAGTGAGTACTCCTTGTTTTCAAGGAGGTGACTGCCACTCAGAGCTGAAAAACTGCTCAAGGGTTAGTTCTGCATTTGTTATATAGATACACATTTTAGTTGGTCTTTTCAGGAGTTACACAAACCTGTGTGGTCCTGGTACAGACAAAGTCAGTCCTGTACCTTTAGAAAGTTGTAAGTCTGTACAAAAGACCATTTCTAGTTTGTAGAAAGACTGGACTCTGTCTCTTAGGTAGATTTACTTATTCTACTGTTGTCCATATTTGTTGAAGGAAAGAGAGCAGTTGGTATTTGCAGCAAAGTTGTAAGTAGCCATAGAAAAAGGTTGCAATTTTTCTTTTGGTAGTCTTACTATGGATTGTTGTTTGGTGCGAAGAAATATCTGGAAAAGTTGGTAGAGCTTTTCCTGATAACATTTTGCTGCCCTTACCAGATCGTAATGGTATTTTGTACTGTGGTTCAGTTAGTGTATATAAAAAAAAATCAGTTCGGATTATTTGGCATTTTGATAAAAATCTAAATGTTGTCATGCTAATTTTTATTCTGTATTCAGACCTAATGATTCTGTGGATGAAGGTGCAGAGGCCTCACTGCCCACCTCTAGGGATATCACCAGTGAACCCTTCAGAAGAGAGCTGATATCCAACTTGGCTGAGCACATTTTGTTCAGTAAGTGTTGAAGAGTATCACTACCACAGAGTCATAGAGTGGTGTGGATAGGAAGGGACCTTAAAGATCATCTCGTTTCAACTCCTCTGCTGTGGGCAGGGACACGTTTCACTGGACCAGGGTGCTGTCAGCTGCCTGTTTTGTTTTGCTGACTGTGTGAATTGTCTGTGTGGTAATGTCACACTTCCTAATTGATCATTTCGTGACTTCATATGCTCTCTTGATAATTCTCCATCCTTTGCCTTCCTCCTTCCTCTTCAAAGTTTGATAAACTCTTTTTCTGATTAAGTAGAAGATTTTTGTTCTGTTTGTTGGACTAGTACACTAAACTTTCTGTACTCTGAAGTGCTTGATTGTCATATTGATACCCTCATTTCTTATCTCTTAATGCAAGGAGTTATTGGAGTGTCTTAATGGCATTATTTAAGGTCATAATGAAGTCATCTAGCTGCATGGACCAGTGTTGCCAGGTTTCATAGGTTATGTGGTATATGCTTCAGTCAGTAGCTCTGTGGTTTGTGGTTCAAGAGATACACAGAAAGCAGTACTTAGCTTAGTAAGTATTTAAGCTTTATTTGGCCTTCTTAGTGAATTTACTCTGATTGTTTTAATATTGTTTCTTGATCGACATAATACACTTCGTATTTCATTCACTGGGTACAGTTCTGTGCCCACATCACTATTATTAATTTTTAAATAGAGGGTAATCTTTCATTTGTGATGGTGTCCTGGATGTATCAGGGGCTTAACAAGCTTATCTTGTTCACCTCTAGCTGCTAACAAGTCCTGTGCTGTGATGTCTACCCACATTGTTGCCTGTTTGTTGCTGTACAGACATAGGCAGGTAAGGCTTCTGCGCTGCTTAAATAGCCAAACATTGCTTGGGCCTTGTTAACTTATTTAAAAAAAAAAAAAAAAGAGTATGGGTTTTACTCTTGCATGATACTGATAAAAGAAGAAAGATACATTTAAATTAAAGTGGATTTCAGATAGTCTGAGAGCTGATATTTTAGTTAGCAGTGGGTGCTTGAAGACAAGCCATTATTGATGGGATGGTAATAAATGCTCCTGTGGAAATAGATCTTTGTAATTCAAAATGTTATGCTGTTTTTAAAGATTACATGGGTTTTATTTATTGTATTAGGATTGTTTTTTAGACCTCAAAACACATTCACTACTGAATACTTTAGAAACTGTTCCATTAATTTCCAAATTGACTTTGCTGTTCCTCAGTACTAAAATATTTGATCACAATGGCAGAATGATACTAATGTTTACATGAAGTCTTGTGCATGAGACTTGAAAGAATTTTTTTTCTCCTACAAGTTTGTTTCATTTTTTTCTAAAATTCCTTCTCCTTCTAATCTGAAGCTTTTATTGCATGTACATTGAGAACAAATGGGAAAATATTGGTCAGATATGTAATCTTGCTTTTGGAGGAAGTGTCACCATTCTCATCAGTCCAGTCTTTCCCGTTTCCTAAAACAGTGGAATCGAAGAAGCATTTTACAGTGTGACCTGAATCCATCTTGACAGAAAACCAGAAAAGGAGGTGCTTGAGGAAAGGCTTTTCCTCATGTTCCAAACCAGTTGTTCAGTTCTGTTAAGTGCAATATTCCCAGCTAACTGATCATTCACTTTATAGCATAGGTAATGGAAATACGATACATGTGACATGATCTTAAGGTATCTTGAGGTATTCAGGTCTCTGCAGGCTGTGAAATAAACCAAGAAGCAAAGAAAAATCTTGCATTCCCAAATAGTTGCATGGCTGTAAAATATAATTGCATGTAATTCAAAACATGTGGAACTACTTCATCAAACCTCGGTGAAAATCAGTTTTTCTGCTATGACTGTTGTGCTTTGGGTTGTTGACAGTTAGTGTATTGCGTTTGATATGTACCTGATTATGTGGTTTACTGATAAACGATTTTTCTGCAGAAGAGTCTAACTGTATGATTCTGTGTTTATTTGTAGGGAACTGATCTTTCCAGGCTGGTAGAAGATTTCTTCTCCATGAAAGAGGAGGTCCTAGCCCGAGACTTTGACTTGGGATTTTCAGGGAACTCGGATGATGTTGTCATGCATGCCATCCACTTGTTGGGGAACTGTGTAAATATCACAAGCACAAGCAGAAACAATGAGTTCTTCGTCACTCCCAGCATCACAATACCTGCTGTCTTTGAACTCAACTTCTACAGCAATGGAATACTTCATGTATTCATTAAAGAGGCTGTTATTGGTATGTTTTGAGGTTTATCAAGGAAAGACTTTCTTGTAACCCTTAAAGTCAGAGTATCTGTACAAAAACCTCCATCAGTTTCTCATGTTATTTTCTTTAAGATATTTTTTTGCTTCCTGTTTCAGCCCATATTTACCTTAACAAACAATTTTAAAGCAAGCTTGCATTTTGTTTGTGGAATGTTTCCATTCTTGTCTCCCTCATCCTTTATCTTTCTTGGAAGTATTTGTGTATTGGTCACTGCCATAGGCAAGGCACTATCAGAGTTCTGAGCCAACATGGCAAAACCTGTGCTTTGATGAGCAGTATTTTAATGAGATTTTGTTTTGATCTGACCTTGCTGGACACAAAAGAGTGGTTAATTCTGTCTTTATTCTTGAATGGCATGTGTAATATTTGACTGCTTTTAGCCCCAGAAGTAGACAAAACAGAAGTTTGATGTTTCCTTTGCCATAAAGCTCTTTGAAAAGTTAAACTTTGCCTGTGTTGTTTCTTCTCCAGCCTGCAGCCTTCATGCAATTCAGAGCAGGAGGTACAGAAATGGTACCAGTGGTGCTTCTCCCAGTTTGATCAGTCAAGAACACCTGGTCCGAAAAGCTGCCAGTTTGTGCTACTTGCTTTCCAACGAGTTCACTGTATCTTTGGTAAGTAATTGCATTAATTGTCCAGTTTTTGTTCTGCTTGTTACTTTAAAATTACAAGATGCTTTCTGCGTCACAGCTCTGATCTGTTCCCTGTCAGTGCAGTCTGATAGTGGTGGGTATCGATGGGTGTCACACACTGAGTGCCACCTGCTGCTCCTGCAAGTGCTGAAGTGGGCAGTGCTGGGCTGGGGCTGGAACATTTCTGCTGTGCTTTAGGCCTTTCCTGAGAAAGACAGCATTATGAAGCCCACCTCGAGCTGTGGGAAGCTGAGAGAGCAGCTTCTCTAACGTATTTTGTGTCATTCATGTCATTAAATCATCGCAGCTGTGTTTGCATTCTGCCCAAACTATTTTTGTGGGGCTTTTTAACCTAAAGAAACAAAAGTCTTTGGGAGTACCAAGCTCCTGTGAGTTTGCACAGATGATTGAAATTATGTTGGGAAGCAAGGCCCATATTCTAAAGGTATCCCTTATTTGCATAGGAGTGCAGTAATTGTTTTTGTGCCACACCTAGTACTTAGTGGCAATTTTAAACATGGCCTGACTTCAGTTTTTGTTGTGTTGCAAAACACCGACGAGAGCCAATGTTATATTATTTTTCGACACTGCGTACTTTCAACTTTAAGTGCTAGGTATTCTTTTCTCTTATGTGTAGAAGTTAATTAAAGTTCTAGAGATCCTTGAATTAGTTCTTAAATTTGTACTCATATTTGGCTTGTGCATTTTTACAGAAGCATAAGCCAAATGTAGTATTTTTGTCTGGGCAGTAAGGTTAGCTCATATAGTGGCATTCTTTAGTAATATTATCCTTCTGCTTTCAGAGTTAATAATTGACGATTATTTTTTTTAACTAAAAATATTTGCTAAATGATTATGAATAGTGTAAAAGTGGTTGGGTTTTTTTCAGTTTCAAAACATGTAAGAGAATTTCTTGAAAGTGTAGTTTCCTTTAAATTCCAAATAGATCACTGTTAGGAGTTTCAATAATTTTAATGTTGTGGTAATTTCATTCCGGAATTGTTAACAAACTAAAATTTGGTTAGAGGCTGTTAAAAAGGGAGAATATTTAATGTGGCTTTCTGCCAGTGGTAATGCATTTCGGGAGAATCTTGTACATGTTTGAAATATCCTATTTCACAATAATTTTTTTTAGTGTCTGCCAGGATAAACACAAGAGTGGTGCATTGGGATTATGCTAATAAAAGTTTAACAACTTGCATAAAAGGGATAATACTGCTGTATCTAAAATATTCATACTGAACAGGGAATGTTGTTGCTATAACGGGTGTAATGGATGTGATTTTTTCATTGCATTCTTTTTATGTTGTGCAGCCTTGCCAGGTGATCTATCAAGTTTGCCATGAATCTGTGGAAAGGCTGATCCAGTATGGCATTCTTCTGGTGGCCGAGGTAAAGTGGCAGAGATGCTGTAGTAGAGTACTGTACTACGGGTAGTTCGTGCTCCTTAGTTGTGAGACTTGCTCTAAATGTATGTTGTTACTGAAGGCTTGCAACAATGTGCCCAGGGCTGAGACTGCTTCATTCCTCTGTTCATAGGGTACAGTCAGCCTGTGATACTTCATGACTCTGTGTGTAATTTCATTTTACCAGTAAGGCACTAAGGAAGACACGTTTTTGTACCGTCTTGAATCTTGGGATTTATTTTATTATTGGAGCCCTTTCAAATGTAGCATAGCTACATGGATTTTTACTTTCTACTCTACAGGAGTCAGGAGTCCAGACCTTTTGTCATTCTTTAGTTCCTTTTTATTGATCTTGGAATTACTGTACAACTCCCCAGCTTGCAGTTTCAGGGCTGCAGGAGAGTTGCTGTGTGGTGCAGTTTGCCAGAGGTGCACAGTGCAAAGAAAACCTTAGGAGCAGAGGCAGCTGATTCAGCATATCTTTGCTCCATAAACAACTTTTTGTGCGCAGTAAACAAACCTTGGCACCCAGGAGGATGCAAGAAAAAAACCCAGTGTTTTCCACCAAATGTCTCTTTTCTCTCCTTTTCTCAGTTCTGCCTATAATTGAGTCTCACCTGCTTCCATTAAGTAGTGGTTAATAAATGCATTGATTAAGTCAGATTAGATTATAAAATAAACCTATTGCTTGCCTGGATTTGGAGTTTTACCTGTTTACCACCTTGTCTTTGAAATTTAAGCAGGATGATCAGGAGGATGTTAGCCCCAGTCTTACAGAACAGCAGTGGAATAAAAAACTCCCTGAGCCATTATCTTGGAGAAGTGACGAGGAAGATGAAGACAGTGATTTTGGAGAGGAGCAGAGAGATTGCTACCTGAAGGTAATATTTTCCTAAGGCTAATAGCATTGAACCCTCTTGGGAGAGATTCAAGTTACTTTGCTTATTCAGGACAGGTAATGGTAATTTTTTTGGAGGGGGCAGGGAGTGTTGGTTTGCAACGTTAGTCTGTAGTATTTTTGTGCAGTCACTACAATACCTTTGTCTCCTTCCCCTGAGGAATACAGCTGAAGAAACATCAAACAATCTTACAGCGAGGTGAAAGCAATGGTTAGAGTCACAAAAACTGATAAAGACTTGAGTATCTTGATTTTATTCTTTACTGAGTGCATGCAGTCTAAAAGGTTATTCAGCTGGTATTTATATTCAACCTGTATTTCACTTCATAAATTGCTTATGTAGATTTTAGATACATTACTAGTTTTCTCAGAGCTGACACAAACTCTTCAGGATATCTTGTTAACACTTGAAAACTTCTGTCCATCTCTGTGAATGTAGGGCAGCCCTTCTGTTGGCTGCAGAACGACACGATGTCTTTAGTTTTATCTTGGAAAAATAGTAATACCCTGGAGGAGAAAAAATAGCATTGGTCTGTGATGTTCAGTGCCTGTTTTGTCCCTCATGATAAACCTCTTTTTTTGCTATGCTCCCATATTGTGCTATGCTCCCACACTTGTTTTTGTACAAGTTTTTGTGCTTTTGTTTTTCTTTTGGATGCTGTTTTGTCATGTTCTGCCTTGCAGGTTGTTTCTGGTTTCCAGCCGCGCTCTGTCACTGAACCTTTTGTTGCCTTTTCTTAGGTGAGCCAGTCTCAAGAGCACCAGCAGTACATCACTTTCCTGCAGAGGTTACTGGGACCTTTACTGGAGGCATACAGCTCTGCTGTCATCTTTGTGCACAATTTTAGTGGTCCTGTTTTAGAATCTGAATACATTCAGAAGCTACACAGGCACTTAATAAGCAGGACAGAGAAGAATGTTGCTGTTTATGGTATGTGAAACTGGTTTTGGAACTGGGTTTGATTCATTCTGCTCTTTCTACTGTGAGGTAGCCTGAATTGAACTGCAGTTTATCTCTGGGTTTTCTTTCTTACAGCTGAGAGTGCTACCTACAGTCACGTGAAAAATGCGGTGAAAGTCTTCAAGGAAATTGGAGTAAGTGTTTGGTGCTCAAATCTGGTGTTAAGTTTCACTTCAATAATGAGCACAGTTTGGACATTTCAAGGAATCTGTTCAACGTCAGTTTAAAATCAGTGAATGTATGTGTGGAAATGTATTGTGAGTTTGGAGCATTTTGGTTTCCTTCAGGCTGAGGGCTGTAAAAGAGAGCACAAACTGTAGAACAGGGCACTTCTTGCCCCTGGAAAGGCCTGTCTGGATGGCTGGGTGACTAGACATTTTTATTCACAGCAAATGAAGTTCCTCTGTTCTACTCCGTGTCCCTGTTGGACAATATCGAAAGGCTGAGGGCATGTTCTGTGCTCAGTAACAGCTAAATTTAATTTTGAAGTCTACTTAAATCTTTTAAAAAGCATTAGTTATTGAATTTTGGCTTAGCAGTGATTGATGCTCCAGAAGAGCCATCCTTATACACCTTCAGTGTTCACCATGAGGATACAGGTGTTCTTTAAGATAAACATTTGATTTTGTACTTTACCACCAGTATTTTAAATTTTAAATCACCCATCTAGATTTTGCAAGTGAAGAAGTGATGTGTTTTTCTTTCATCAGAATGGCCTGGCTTCCTGAATGCCAGATAAGATATAGCATTATAATTTTGAAAGTACTGACATTTAGGCAAAATGTTGCTAGATCTGGGTTTTGAAGTATTTGTCTTTAAATTCTGATGTATTGAATAATCCAATAATAGTTGGCCTAGTAAAGGTATCTTCCTGTAGACTGTTAATAGCTGTGAGGAAAGCACATATTGAATCCATCACTTTCCAACAGCAGGATAAACTGGAATGAAAAGTGGAACTAGATAATGCCTGCTGAGCATCTATTGTAGCATAGCATGTGAATTCTTGTTTTTAAAGTGCTTACACTTTCAATTGAATGCCTTTGATTGCTTGTTTTATTCCTCACTGTTAAGCTTTGGCTGTTTAGCATGCACTGTACTTATTTCTCAATTTCTTTTCTTCCATAACCCTTGAAGGGCTTCAGCACTGAGTGAATTCTAATAATACCTAAAGGCATTGCCATCTAGGCCTTCGAGAAATGAAAAGAAAAAATTCTTGTAAACAAGGGAAAGCTTAGTATAGACCATAACATTTTAATCTCAGAAGAAAGGAGATTCCTGTAACAAGGTGATGCTTACATGTGTTCGTGCTGTGCTTTAGGTTTTCAAGCAGACTAAGCAAAGGAGAGACATCATTTTGGAACTCAGCACTACGTTCCTACCTCAGCGCAACAGGCAGAAACTACTGGAATTTGTCATGAGCTTCATGGTGTTATAGACCACACACAGCACCTTTGTCCAGGGACACGAGGACAGCTTTTGAGACTGTGGCAAAGCCTGGGGACATTTGCTAATCCTTCAAAGTGTAAGGTGCCACTGTCTGGGTAAGGCCTTCTCTGACTTGAACTACTGGAAGACAAGTGCCTTCTTACGTGTGCATTTATGGGTTTCTTACAGTCCCAGTCCTGTTGTAATACAGCGATACTCAGATGACACTTTGGATACAAGTAATTAAACATGTTGCAAAAAATAAGATAAATTATTAGAATTAGACTTAAAAAAAAAGAGTGAAGTTTTATCAGTGTTACATTTTAAATGAACTTTTAAAGACTGTAACAGATGCACAAATACACATATTGGTGTTCTGTAGCTCACCCTGAGATCTTGAGTTTAGTGGCAACACAGCTTATGGCTTAACCAAGTAACTTTCATTCCAATTCAGTTTTATTGTTTTAAATAAATGGTTTAAAAATTTTGCTTAGGCAGGCTATATACTTCATGGATAAAGCCATAGTTTTTCATACATGTTAACATAAATGCCAAAATTCTAATGAAAATTACAGGTACAGACATCTGAGGATAATGATCATGTAGCAGGTGATTGTGAGAAATGTCAGCAGGCACACCTTGCACTATTAAAACTATGTAGTGCAGGGGTAAATTGCACTAATCACTGCTGTCAGGAAGAATGTGAGAGTAGTGTTCTTGTTTTTATTATGGCATCTGTCATTCAGCCAGATGAAAGTCAGGAGACAGTTGCCTGAATGTGAATATCTTGTAAAATCTTAGATTATTATTTAATTGAAAAAAAACCCCAACCCTATTAAGTTC
>VXBT01009500.1:3717986-3878416 GCA_013400235.1 Oriolus oriolus | reverse complement strand
TTCTTTTGTTTTTTTAATTAATAGGATGTCACATTTTTTTTAAGTGGAGTAAAGGCTTGATTTGGTGAAATAAGTTTTAATTTTGGCCCTAAAAATTTCAGCAATAACTTTGTCAATTCTTTGGAAACAAGTGTTCATATTGTATTCTGTTGTTGAGCAGACCTAAATTGGCATGAAGTAGCAACTCTAGAAACACAGAAATATAAACAATGTACTTTTGACTGTGATCTGACTTACAAAAAAAACTAATTCATAGGCAAAACTGAATGAGTAAATTCTGCCCTATGAAACAGGACTCAGGTGTTGCAATTTGATCCTTTTGCATGGAGGACTTGCACTGTAGATTTCATCTTCTCTTCATGTGAGGGCAGATTAGATTGCAACCTGCAGTCCTGTATTTTAGTACAGCTGATTTAGCTGAAGCAATAACTTGGTGGAATGTGAAGGCAGTTTGCTTGTGAAATGTGTTTTCCCTCCTTTATGCCTTGTAGGTGAGGGAAATTAAACATTTCCTTTGCTGCATTGCTTTGCTTGATTCTCACATCCTGGCCTTGTGAGCAGAATATCCCCCAAACTTCATCATGTAATCTCTGTTGCTTAACACAAACGTGGAAAAGCATACTTGAATCCCAGCACTTGCACTGTTATGCCAGCACAAAACTGATGCACACAATTGGAGTTTGTGGCCAAGGAGCTTGCATTTGTACTGCACATTTGTCAACAAGAATATTTCTGTAAATTTTTTTATTAAATGCTATTAATATTTTAAACCTGCAGTTTATAGTTTATTAGCATTCTACTGTTAGCACTGTGAGATGCATGTGTTTTGTCACTAAACCAGGTGCTCTACAACACTTAAAGAATTTCTGAACCAAAGCTACATTAATATGGATAAACACTGACCCTAGAGTCGCTTGTGTTCTTATGTCCTTCTGCTGTCTCAGCAGGACAGTGACTACATCACACATAATTTGTTCTGTGAAGGCTACCAGCTGTTTAGAAAACAGTTTCATCTCATACTCACTTATGTGCACTGTTCATCTGATGAATTCTCCATACAATGTTTGTTGCTGATGGCTTCCATTTAATATCAAAAAAAGTCTAGGTGCTTCTGAATAACGAGCTCCCATAGTTTACTGCACTTCAGTAAGTCTGAAGTGTACTAACAGCAAAGATTGTACATAAAAAAAATTTTTAAAAATGAAGCAATATGAAGCAAACAAAACTTGAGTCATTTTATTAAGAATGTTTTGCCAGCAGAGGTATTACTTACCGTAAAACCCAGGAGTACTGCGGTCACTGGAGTGTTCTGGCTAGGTGTTGCAACTAAAATAATCTATGGCTTTCATTAAAAAAAAAAATTAAAAATCTAAATCTGGTTAACATAAATCAATGAGTGGGTAATAATGCATGTGAATACACATTAATGAATACTTATATATGCAGGGGGAGGGGGCACCTCTAAAACTGTTTTGGTTTTGTATGTATGAAAAAAAAAAAACCTGCATGTGAGAGATTGGTACTGTGAATCATATGCCACTGGAAGCCTTTGCATTCTGCAGCAAGTGTGTATGTATACGTGTATATATGCTAGTGTGTATGTTCTGAAACACACCTATGCTTTTCCCTGAAATTAAAGCACAGAATGTAAAATGATCAGGCTGCAACAGTCAAAAAAACTAAAACCAACACTTGCACTGTATTTACACCTTCAGTGTCTTCTGATTTTATTAACTTCTCATGTTTCCTTGCTGTTAGAATGCCAGGTCTAGTTGATTTCAGCAGAGTTTACCAGGAAAGGAGGAGGGACTGGCCCTGAATTACCACAACTGTATTTTAAGACTTTATAAAGACTTATATGACTCTTGTCATTCTTACGAGCATAATACTCAGGTGTGCACATCTTCTTGGGCCAGTGTCTTCCATGCTATGGAAACTTCACCTTTCCATGCACGTCCTGTAGATGTTCCGTTTGTAGAGAGATGCAAAGGTAGAATTGCACTCCCCGTGCGGCCGCAGCAATCCATGTCCTCACTGCCCGCTCTGGGCAGCACAGGGCTGTACTCACCATCTCTGAGCAGGAAGCATAGACACACACTTGCATTCGACTGCCTGCCTGCCCCTCAGAGGAGTGCCCCAAGCACCACGTGGAAGAAGGCTGAGCTGGGAGGATGATGTAAGATACTGTTGGCTTTTGTGTTTCTGAGCTAAAGAGCCGGGAACCGCTGACTGAAGAATGTTACTGTGTTTTACCTGTTATGTGTAATGCGTGTCTGTTGTAGAAGCACAGAGGTGTACTGGAGTCATTTTAATAAATTAAACTGTTTGCTAATATGACATTTAACAAGCTCTTCTAGTGTTATTTTGATTTTTTTTGTTGTTGTTGTAGTTTTTAAAAAAACTTGCTAAGAGAATTCATTCAATAGCTTTGTCCCACTGCAAGTAGTTTCTGAAATTAAAGCATTAAAATCTTTTGCTGTAGATGTATCTCTACCAGTGTATGTGCTGCAGCAGAGACACCTAAAAACCAGGTTGAGGTGACATCCTGACCCCTGAGCCACTGTTTTGTTGCAAAGTGGAGGTGCCATTTTGCCTCTCTGTTCCCCCATCCCCACAAGGCTCCTGTACGTGGAGTTCTTTCGCAGATTCTCTCTCCTCAGGGGTGTGTTTTTGTGTCAATTCAGGAGCCTGGGATGGCTCTGATGCTGCAGACTTCCCTTCTTGTGGTGATTTCAAGCTGACCTGGAGTGCAATAAACACCTGTCAGCAACTGTGACAGCATCTGGCAAATGTGAATTAATTGGAATGGGGCTTTAATATAATAAAACCTGCATAGATGATCATTACCTAAATTGAGAAGGAGGGATGCTGCCTCACTCTTCAGGGAAAAAAAGTTATAATCAGCTGATTGTATAAGAGGCCTCTAGCAATGTTCACATGCAAGCAAGACTCAATTAATTGACAACTAGGCTGAAGCAGGAAACTTAGAATTCAATTATTGTCAATAGCTTGAATTAAACCCAGTTCTTGCTGGTGATGACCTTATATGTTACTTCTGTAAATGTCTTCCTATTTCTCAGTCTTTTGAAATCCCAAATGTCAGATAAAGCACTTATCTCTAGTTTTTGCTTAATTCAGTTTTTCTATAATAAAAGTTTGTCAGGCTTATTTAGAAGGATCATTGCTTTGAGCTCTCTGCTTTGTTCTCTCATGGTACATCGTGTTTTCAGTAGCCCTGTGTTTTCAAGTAAGATCCACATTGATCTGAGTTGCTACTTGAAACATTTTCTGTTCGGTCTTTATTTATAGATGTTCCTTGTGTTTTGCAGTGCTGGGTGAGAATTATTGTCCTTATTTATTCTCCTGTAAGTTGGCCAACCTGTTATTGTAATTATCCAAAAGGTATTCTCATAGTTGAGGCGATCTTTAGAATAAGGGACTTTGTGTCTTTTCTGAAGAAACATGTGGGAAATGTTCATCACTGTGTGTTGTGCCAGAGTTCAGTCCTGAGAGACCATATACCCCAAAAAGACTTTCAGCTTTCATCTGTCAAAAAGCATTGACAGTTACAGAAACAAAAGCTATTTAATTAATTGCTGAGTAACTGTTAGTCATAAAAATCTATGTGCATGTAATTATGCAGTGCAAAATTCCAGTAAAAGACACAAAGCATAATTGCTATGAGTAATTTGCATGAAAAGGTTGTTCTCCAGCACAGTAATATTGGTCATTAAACTGATAATATTTGCAATGTCTTGGTCCCAAATGTTTTCCAGAGCCACAGTCCCTGAGAGGTGAGGAAACGCAGATATGGAGATCAGATGATGAAAATTAGGCCCAAAGATTCATTGAACCCGTGCATGGCCTTAGACACATGTCACTTCTGATGCTGTTTTCTATTTTCATTAGGAAGTAATTTGATGAAAACTGTGTGGGTACAGGTTTAAAGTGGGTTTTTTTCCTCTTGTTGAAACACAAGTCACAGAATGAAGGAATTTTGGAGTTGAAGGATTACTGTTAGAACTGGACGTGATTCTACATCTGTTTTGAGTCTTGGCTATTCAGTATCTTCATTAGTGGCCTGGGGAATGGAGAGAGTTTGCACTTCACATTTGTAGGTAACCAGATCTGGGAGAGCCAGGTAGTCCAGTGGAGGTCATCATGATCCCAGTGGTGATACACTTTTGAAAGATCTGGAGGCAAAAAGAAGAAAGCAATTCTAGCCAGGGAAGTACGTATGACATCTGAGAGAAGACCAACTGATGTACAGGCACAGGAGAGGAAATAAACCAGCTGTGTAGCAATTCTTGTGAGAAAACTCCAATTTACTGCCAGACCACAAGCAGAACGTGACTCAGAAGGGTCCTGCTGCTATGGAAAGGGCAGGGGTCATGTAATGATATCCTTACTCCTGCACATGAATGACAAACACAGGGCAAAGCTTTCCAGTCCATGAGGTCTCAGCTGGGATACCATGTCCTGTTTGAGGAGTTCCATTTGAAGGATGCCGCAGGCAAGATGAGAGGGGGAAAAAAAGGCTTCCACTCAGCCCCCTTTATGGAGAAGAAGAATCTGGATTATTCTGTGGCTATGGTAGTACCTAGATCGGATAAAAGCAGTGAATTTAGTCTTCAGTTGCAGTGAAAAGAGCCAGGGTAGATAATGTAAAATCTTTCTACTGTGACCAAAGAGAAGTGCTGAGATAGATGGCCTGGGAGGGCTAATGTTTCCTTTTCCTGGGGAACACTGGGCCCCTGTCCCTTTTGGTTGGACTTTGCTGTGTGGTGGTGAGCAGAACAGACAGGTGAAGCTCTGCGTTCCTCTTCAGGGCATTTTTCCTGGGCAAAGTAGAAATGTGTTTGTACAGAAACAGCTTGGTCTGGCTGCTTTGGCTGGTGGTCTGGCTGATTCTTTGAGATCAGGAGCAGCTGTAGTATGAATTATACTACTTGTTCCTATAATCATTGAGGAGTTAAATATATGAGGGCTTTATTAAGGTTGTTCTGTAAAACTGTTTGCTTAGTGCTTCTGCTGGTCAAAAACCAGATGGAGCGAGTGCCAGCAGGGAGCAGGAAAGGACTGGGGAAGGAATCACGTCACTGTGGCTCTGTGTTGTCTTACTGTGTTGCGTGAGCATTTTCATAGAGAGAGGTGTAGGAGTCTCCTGCCTCTGCCAGTAGTAAAATCCCTGGTGACTGAAAAAGGGGTGAGGAATCCTGCCCCTGGCATTTTCATCTCCCAGAGTGTTCCTGGCAGATAACAATAATAAATTACAAATTAACCCTGTAATCTGTTAACAGTTTACAGTTTAACTCTGGCTCTGCTCTGGAAATACTGAAAGCCAAGTGATATTTCCTGAGCTTTGGGTTTACTGCTGGCTTGACCGTTGCATTATCTCAGGAGTTCAGGCTCCAGTGATTGTATGTACCCAAAGAAAACAACATTTATAAACGCCACAGACTTGACAATGGCACTACTTTAATGCATTTTTGTTGGAAGACTTTCCAGGATCCCCCCAAAAGTACTTAAGCAGCCTCTTTCAGAGAGCTCTGTGCTGTGTGAGGGCTGCAGTGTAATTGGGGCCTGGGATGGCTTGTTAACTGCTTACTGTGGCGTGTCTAAAACCAGTGTCACACCTTTGACCTGGCGTCCCTCTTCAGAGGAGGCTGAGGGATTGGTTTTGTTCCCCAGTTAAACATTTTGCATAGCTATGTAAAGTTTCAGGGGGTCACCTTCTGGCCATGTTTATGTGATTTTTAAATTTAGCTGAAGCCTAATTTTAGCCATGGTGTTCAGCTCTTTTTAAATCAGACTTCCTCTTGTCTCTGCAGGATAGAGAAGGCCAATTAAACTACTACCTGTCGGAAGGCAGTAAAAGCCTTTTTCTGTGTTGATACTTCCCCTTCATTAAACTAAATTATCATAGTTCACCACCTTTGCCTGCAAATCTCTCCCTTTGTCTTGCTGGCTGGCTGGCCGTTTATAACCTCCAGTTTCCTTAGTTTATCCTTGAAAAAATGTTTTTTAATCCCCCAAAACATTTCTTTGCCTGTAATAAAATGTATGTTCCCTTTTCTAGGAGATGAGGAAGTTTAGACACGTTTTGTGTTTACATTTTTGTAGTAGTTAGATATAATGTGAGTTAATTCTGGTACTGGGCTTTAAAACTCCTGCATTCTTCCCTCAAAACTGCAGATTCTCTCCCTTTTACCCCAAAACGTTTCTTTTTATCCAAGAGTCTAGGAAGACTGGTTTAGGTATTAGGAGAATTCCATCCCTTTACCAGCTGTAATCATTAACCCAAGCTGTAGTTTACAGAAGTCTGAAGCAAAGAAGCATAGACAAAGAAGGCTGAAGCAAAGAAGCTGGCATTTCTGGATATACTCCAGAGAGCTGGGAGAGCAAACCAGGGCAGGAGGTTGTGTGTGTGCATGTGGTTTTGTCTTTTAGTTGGTTTATATGAAGTTATCCCTTTGTCAATGCAGAAGGCAGTAAAAATGAAAAATGTTGGAATCAGTGACACACGTAGTTAATTTTATGAACTAAGTAAATTAAGTACAAATTGGTTATTAATAATTCAAAGCAAAATGCTAGATAAGAAATTGGAGCAGCTTGTCTATCATTTTCAACCATTAAAAGATTAGTCTGAGCACTGCAGTCCAAGGCTCCCTTATCTCTTATTAAAGCCTCACTTCTTCATTTATTAAAGAATCAGATCTAAACAATGCAGCAGGCCTGAGAGGTTGCTGCTGCAGTAGCCTGCTGTGTCGTGCCCTGCTGCAGACTCAGCAAAGCTGGAAGGTGGGTTTGTGCAGGAAATTTTGGGTATGCAGGACCTCCTAGAGATAACTGGCTCAGTGAGACTCCTGCTCCGACTAGCTCAGGGTGATTTGTATGTTCAATACAGTCTCTCTCTTTCTTCAGTTCTCCCTGTTCTTGCTCTCTGACCTCAGCAATGTCCTCTGTCCACCCTGGCACAGTGATTTCTTTCTCCCAACTCATTCTCACACAAGGGGTTAACCTGGAGTCTGGCTGCTCACCGCTGTGTAAACAACACGAGGGGCTCTGTTTAAATTGCCCGAGAAAACGCTCTTTCCCCACTGTTTGCCTGCTTTAGCATCCAGGCTGTGCTTGTACGAATTGTGTCTCAGATCTATCACAGCTACAATAAAATTATATAAAACCAGGCTTTCCAAAGGAGATACGTAGTTGCCACTTAACGTCCATGGCCACAAAAATTCCTGATGGCTGTAAAACAGGAGATTAAGGACTTTGCTCCTAGCATTTTAAACTTTTTTCTTTAGAGGAGTGTTGTCATTTTGCTCATAGCAAAACACAGACGAGCCCAGCTCCATCCCCGTTGTGTCCAGCAGATGGTGGTGGAGTTTCATCTACAGCTGCGATTCCTGCTGCTGGACCGGGCGCCACCATTCCCAAACCTCGGACTGTCCCTTAGAAACAAAACATCGTTTCTTTGGCAGCCAGCTGCACTATTTGCTAGACATAGGAAGCACTTCTTTTGGAGTTGGTTTTGTCTGTTGCTGTGATTGATTTTTATAGTTGCAGGAGTCGGGCAGTGTTTGACACCTGACACAACCACCACCACCTTGAAAGACCATGTGGGGTTTACTCATCTTCCAGTGAAAACGTGCATCAGGAGAGAAGCTCTTCACCCATCTTCTTCCTGCACTCTCTGGTCCAGACAGGCATTTTTAAGAAACGAAGCCATCACTCCAAGACAAGATGAGAGCATGGCTAGAGTTTGGAAGTGTCCCAGATGCAAGGCCAGACTTCTGGGTTGAAGATCTATATCAGACCCCCTCCCCCTGCCCCGTGTAAACCAACACCCCTTAGAGCTGTGGGAGACAGAGAACTGTATCTTCTGCAAGGTAGGTGGAAAGGAGAGGGACTGGCAGGGCTGCCAGCTCAGCTTATCCCCCTTTAGGTATAAACCTTCCTCTGATGCTGCAGGGCAACTCCAGGACTTTGTCTGAGTACGGGTACAAGGTGTTATCACAGTATCACATAATCTTCATAAATATTCTGCAAAGCATTACAAGCACTAATTTAATTTTAAAATATTCTGCAGGCTTTTCCTTGTGAAGATAACCTTCTTGATCTCAAGTATCCCAGAAAAAAGTCATTAAAGCACAAGTGAGCATGTTAATTCAGCAGCACACAGAGCTTTTTTACTTAAAAAACCTCCTGATGGCCCCTCTAGCACAAAGCAGATTTGAACCTGCCCTCAATAAAAACTGAGGAGTCCACTGAGTTTAAGAAATCCTTCAGGGTAGGGGAGACAGTGCTGTTCACTGCAGCACAGCTCATGGGTGTGGGCTGGACGGGGAGACGGCTGGGGCCCTGCCGAGTGTCTTTGACCCAGTGTCCAGGTGGCTCAGTGGATCTCAGGAAATGTTACTCATGTGCATGTCTTGACAAGAGTGTTGATCCCAACAAATCCTTCTCTTTCCCCTTCCCTCTCCCTCCTCAGTTCTTCCCCAGTGCTGTGCCCCCTGTTCCTAGGCAGCTGGCTTGAGGCTTTGCTGGGAGCCCAGCTGAATGAAACTCTGCACCTTCACCCCCTCCATCCCTTTGTCTTATGGATTATTTTCAGGCACATAGAAGTCCCAGCTCAGCTCCCTGCAAAACACCATTGGTCACTGTCAGCATGTTTCTGGACAGAAACACGCTGGAGCTGACACCAGGAGAAGAAAGTAAAGGCAAGATGGCCCACATGTGCCCCACACTTCAATCGGAGCGTGCTGCCAAGGCACCGTGGTTGGGGAGCTTGGTCCAGTGATCCAGACTTGATATAGACCAGAGACAAGATCATTCAAATGTCTGCAGGAAGCAGCTGTAGGCATTGTATGCTAAGAAATAAACCAACTTCTAACTTTCTCTCTTGGAAGCAGCTCATGCCACCCTTTGTCTCCTCACAAGGGGTGGGAGCAGCTCTTGGATCAAGCAACAGCAGGTGGCTGTGGGGACAGGCAGCCACATCCCAAGGAGCCCTGAGGAGCCCCGGGAAGCCTTTCCTGAGGGGCTGGAGGATGTCAGCACAGGCTGCTGTGGGGGCAGATAGCCTCGGGTTACTTGCTGGATTATGCCATGTGCCATTAAATCATCCCACATTAGACAAATCTATGGGCTTGATGGTTTCCCTTTTTCAGCACAGCTGAGTGGAGATGCAAACACACAAAATAGTCTCTTTCTCTATAATTTTCCTCTGTGTGGTAGATGCGACCTGAACAATAAACACACACGTTTCCCTGCGGGC
This sequence comes from Oriolus oriolus, assembly GCA_013400235.1. NCBI lineage: Eukaryota > Metazoa > Chordata > Aves > Passeriformes > Corvidae > Oriolus > Oriolus oriolus. The sequence continues at coordinate 3,869,139 of VXBT01009500.1, read as the reverse complement.
TGTGATGTTTCTCTGCCTGGTGCTTGTGTTTGCCAGCTGTAACACATCCCTTCCAGTCCGGTGCCTTTGCTATTGTCACTGTGATCCCCACTGCATCTCTTTGGTACTGCCCTGCAGCAGGGTGGGACCATTTCCACTCTGCTCCAGCCTCAGTTAAACAGTGCTTTATTTCTCTGCTGGCACCAAGAGCTGTTTGCAAGTGAGGCAGAGGTAGAAGCCTGACATCATCGAGAGGCCTCGGGAGCCTCAGTCTGCTCTGATCTGCTTGTGGCTGTGCTTGGCAATTTCAAGAAATGAGGTTCTTCAGACAGCTGGGATGTCTGTCTCCTTTTCCAGACAATTTTCAACCGACTTGAACAAGCCAGGGTGATTGCAGATGTCCTAACAAGCTCTCCTGTCATCACGACGCAGTTCAGCTCGGTCGCCCTTTGCGGGTGCAGCAGTGGGGAGGCTGAACTGCCCACGCCGACCGGCCCTCGGTGCCCTTGGATCAGCTCCTGCGGATCCACCCCGTGCCTGTGGCAGACGTCAAAGGGCTGTGAGATGTCTGATGAGGTGGTGGTTAGAGGAGACAGGACAGGGATTCACAGGAAGCAACATTTCATTGGTTTTGCTGTTTGTGGCCTGGCATCCTTTGCGAGTATAAATAAGTTATCCACTCTTTTTAAATTCCCTCTGTTTCTGGCTTCTGGGCACTGACTGTTTCCATGGAACCCATAGGGGACACAATTGCTGCTAGAAAATGAGGGGGAAAAATGAGTCTTTAATTTGAACTGCAACATCAGAGAATTTGAAAAATTGTGAGTGTTTTTATAGAGCTTTTATATCATCACCCTTTTCAACTGAGCATCCTGAATGCTTTATAAATATTAATTAAGTCTCATGTGGCTCCTCTGAATTACGTAAAGACAGAATTGTCTCATCCATCAGAAGAGAGGATTCAGAAACTGCTTAACAATTTGAGACACCATTAAATGGCACTAGTTCAGTGAATAAGAACATAACACCTGCTTGAAACTTTTGGGCAGGAGGAAAAATGAAGTAACTGGACTATATCTATCCACCCTTGCAAAAAAGTAGTGTTGGGCCATGAAGGGCTACATGAGGACCTCTCTTCCTCCTTCTCTTCTTCTGTCTCTCCTCTTGCTTTGTGGGAAAACCTTGTCTCCCTGGGTAAACTTTATCTAAGATTAGGGTTTAATTCAGAAAGGAATCAACCCAAAGGGAAAATGCTCATAAAATCCTCACCCTCTCTCCCACTCCTAGAATATTATTGATGGCTGACACCAGGAACTGCTGGAAGAGAGGGCTGGTCCAGCAGGCTGGAGGTGCTGGGGTAGTGCAGGAGTTAAGGGAACTCCATGGAGCAGTGTGGAGCTGGGAGCAGGACGGTGAAGCCAGGCATGATGTGCAAACCTCCTTAGACAGCAGAACAGAGTGGTTTAAAGGACTGTCAGTGTAGTGGCATCAGTGTGCAGGGGGTGCTGCTTCTTCGGGAAGGAATTTCAAGATTATTCCCAGTCATCAGAATCACAGAGGCTCACCCAAAGAGAGGAGCTAAGAGCGAACTGCAGGCCGATTACATACCGTGTGTTAGATAAATCAATTACCACAGCCGGCTGAAGAACTTGGGCTTGGACTCCAAGTAATTAAAAAACTTAACTCATAGTAGAGACTGGCATTTAGTGAATTCAGAGAGGCATCAGATATTTACTTGAATTTCTCATGTCCTATTGCAATTATTCTCACTTTCACTTTCAAACGCCTGAGAAAGGTACTGGATTGTTTCCTCAGCTGGACTTCTCCAGCTCTGTCTTCTAAAGCCACTCTGGATGAATAGTTTCTAAGAAGACAACAACAGACCAGGATTAAAAGTAATGAACAGAGTAAAAAATTGTATTGGAAAGTCCAAGGAATTTTTTTTGTAGTATACCAGATACACAAAGGCAATCTTGATATGCTCTAAAATTTCAGTGAGAACACAGGAAACAGACACAAGGTGCAAATAGGGAAATTCCTATCAGAGACCAGGGAAAACATCCCCAATGAGGGCAGTGAAATCCTGCAGCAAGGGCACAGCGAGGCTGGTGGATCTCTGCCTGTGGAGGGGTCAGACACCAGGCTGGACAAGGTCTGAGCAGCCTGTCCTAATCTGGCCCGCTGTCAAGGCAGGGTGGGGGGTGTTGGGCCACCTGACTTCCAGCAGTCCCTCTCAGCCTACATGATTCTGTTATTTTGCTCCTGTTGGGAGCTGGAACAGACCTGTGGAATCTCTATGCTTTAGACCTCCAGACCATCCTTAGACAAATTAACAGATGCGGGCAGCCTTTGAGACACTTAATCTTGTGTTGCTGTGGGAATTGTGATCACTGTAAGGTCATGATTGCTCTGCGTTTTTAAAAATGTAAAAGTGAAACCAGTTTTCTTATTGTATTTCCTTTCTTCACCATATATGAGTTCAGCCCTGCTGAGTTTTGATTTGCAGCGAATAATCTGACTTTATTTCCTCCAGAACTTCTTTTGAAGAGCCCTTGTAAAGAATTTCATGGACTTTGAATGGAAATGAGAAGTAATTCAAAGCATAGATCTGTTAATCTTGAGAGCCTCAGTGCTACATCTTCATACACATTGGGAAAATATGCAAAGGTACAGCAATCAGTTACAGCATGGCTGCAATGAATCTCTTATTAGCTCATGCAAGGCACAATACATGAAGACTGATGAAGGAGGAAGGAGGTGAAAATGATTTTTTTTTTAATTTAAATGGTACCAGTTCAATCAATTCTCTGTCTTCTCGGCACGATAACCCAATCATGATTGTCCCTGGGAAACAAGAGGATTGACACCACTTTAATGCATTTCATTTTACAGCAGTTGTTTCCCTGTACATAATATTTGTAAAGGAAAACTAACAAAACCTGACTAGGTAAATGAAAATTAAGTTAATTATTAGGTAGATTTCTCTGTCTTCCTCCTCTATAGGATCTGTATGCCCTTTTTGGTTTTGCCTTTTTTTTTTAATTTTTACTTTTTAAAGAAAGGCTACATAACTAGCATCTAATAAACACCAATCCTTGCTTTTCCAGTCAGGAAAAAAAAGGAGTGTGTCAGTACATTGCAAAGAAACAAATGGTAACAACAGAGTGCTGGGAGCAGCTCAGTCAGGTTATAACTTTGTCGTCATCCAAAGGAGTTTGTGAAGAGCACTATTAATTTCCTTGTTGTGAAGGAGGATTTCAGTGGTGATTTACCATTTGTCTTTGTTTCAATTAATGGTTTGGCTCCCAGGTAAAATAATAGAAAACATAGATGTATTCAGAGTACCCCAGAAATTCTTTAATTTCTTTCCCCTCTGTGTTTTTAGCATTTCGAGCTCCACGTATAGTTAACAATGTGTCAACACTGCCATTAAAAACCTCTGGTTCTGTTTTTATATATGTGAACTGTAAAAGAATTTGCTTCAGGCTCCAAATTTGCAGGGTCTTGCTCATGAGATCCTGTAAAACATTTTATGAATTCATAAAAATGTGTTAGACTCTGCTCCAGCTCTTAGATTCAGTCTCTTGAACCTCTACCACAAAACTTTGACAATGTGTTTTTAAAACACTTTTACTGGTGAATTTCTTACATAACCTATCATAAAATTGTTATCAGGGTTTCCTTATAGCTTTGTTTCTTCTTATCACAAATTAAAAAGCAACCTTGCTGTTTCAGCTGCATTAGAAATTGATTCTTGACTCAGGTTATTGCCACCCTCTTTGTCTCTCAGAAAGGTTATCACATACTTGCATACTTGCGCAGCTCTCACATCTCCCTCACTTCAGCCTCTCCACTCCACTTGTTTTAAATAGTTCCGGAAGGATTTTGAGTGGCATGGGCAGCCTGGCAGGGATCTTTAAACAGTGTTACTGTACCTACAAAATCTCCCTGGGGAGGATTTTAATTCTGCAGAGAACCTCTCCAAAGTGGTTGAGGGAACTGGGTTTCAAGAAGGAAAGAACTCAGAACTTTCATTCGCTCAGCAGAGCTGAAACAAAGCCATTTATCTGCGATATTGTAGAGCTAATAAACACAACCCTTAACATGATTCTTTATTTTCTGTGAGTGCCAAAATGCAGGATTTGTCCAGCTGTAAGAAAACCATGTCAGTGTCATCCTGCCCCTGAGAGCAGCTTGGGGCATGGGCTAAGACATAAGCCAAAAAACCCTCACAGTTAAATAACTTACCTTAAAAATTAATTTCCAAAGCTCCAAGTTCATGCCTGAGAACACAGGCTGAAATGCAGGATAGCTTTTTTTGTGCGATCTCCTGCATCCCTCAGTGGTGCAGCATCAACGAGTTTCAAAGGCTCGTTAGTGTTTGCATGAATTGCTCCTGCAAACTGGCAGGCATTTCCTCTGACCAGCCTGCACTGGGTTTCCAATTCACATTAGCTGCATTATCTCTTTCCTTTCATAAGGATATGTGCAGGACAGCTCTATTTCAATATCCCACTTGATATTTTACAGCTGTATCTCCCCCTCTCGTCCTTTAACTGCTATTCCTGCTCTGCAGATGATCATTTGGATTAGAGGTTGGGGTGTGCATCAGCATATGTGAAAGAGATATTTAGTATGGAATAGGTCTTTTGGTGGTCTATATAGATGTGAAACATTGTTTATTGTTTCTGATACTGAATTATGTTGTAAAGTTTATTTTTTCTGATGGTCAAGTCTTCTCACAGGCTGCCTTTTAGTTTGGGGGCACTGCATCACACTCTGTCAGGATAATTTTTCCTGCTGTGGGATAATTTTTAAGCAAATGTCAGTATTATCCCTCACTTCTACAACAGAGAAGGATGTAAGTAGCTGTAGGCAGTGAGACTCAGCAAATCAAAGAAAACATAACAGATGTCAGCTCCTGCTCCACAGTGAGATTTGGGTAGTGTGGATGTGCCCTGCATGTGGTATCTCTGTGTGCAGGAACAGAGTCCCTCCCAGTCTCTCCTTGGCAGGCTGTCCTCTGACCCCATAAACTTGGGCAGTGTTACACTTCTGCTTTCATAAAGCTGCTGCCAGATTTGGGGAAGGAATTAGAACTTTCAAAATTAGGACTTTTCCTTCAAAAATTAGAGTTCAGAAACACGTTGTTGTTTCACCCTTTTCTTTCCCTCTGTTCCATCAGGCTGCAGCAGTGCCTGCCCTCCTCCCCAAGAGCAGACTGTCAGTGTGGGTTGCAGGCTCCCATCTCTGCCTGGTGCCAGGTCACAGTACCGAGTGCATCCCTCCTGCTGATCTTAATACTGTCCTAAAAGCCTGAAAGAGGTTTTTCTCCCTACTCATTCAGTATTTAGGCTTTTGGGTTGCTTCAAGTCTTGTCCACTGAACTGATGTGTTCAATGACTGTAATTGTTCATGCAGAGAATTCTGAAAACCACCCAGGACAATGAAGGTACCTTGAACCCTTTTTCCTGAGAAAGAGCTTGTGTGGCAGAAAGATGGAGTTTTCCTGTTACTTTTTTCTGTAGTAAATCCCCGTTTAGATGTTTTAAGAATGGTGTTTTACATTTTTTTCTTTCAATATTGCTCATGTATGAAACTGTCTCAAAGCAGCGAGAGAAATGAGCCTGAGAGGAAAGACATGGGAGCTGATTTCTTGTCACCTGGATAAGGAAGGTGCCAGGAGGAGGTTACTGCCCTTACAATACCTGTCTGCTGAGGTTAACAAAGGCTTCAAACCACATCCTAAGTTTGCTCTCCTGTAGCATATTAAAAACCACCTAACTGAATCCTGTGGAAGCTGTACTCTTTAGCAAGCTCCTGTGATTGCTGGCACCAAAAATTTGCTCTATCCCTGCAGGCAGAAGGAAGATTAACCTGAGGAGGGACCACAGTGTTGGAGGGGAGGCATAGCACGGCTGAGCAGAGAATTGTACTTCAGACTTATTTGTGCAGAGCTGTAGTGCAGGAGCCCTCCAGTGAGTCTCTGTAGTGTGCCAGACTACACAGCCATTCAGAAAGACCTGCTTTATGTAGGAGTCATCTCTCTGCGTCTGCAGTGGGACTGACAAAAGTATCACAAAAGTATCACAAAAGTATCACTGTCTGACTAAATTCCTGTGATATCTCCTATGACTGACCTGGCAAATGATGCTTACCTGGCTAATCCTCATCTTTAGAACAAGCTGAAATAAAACCTGAGGCTTGAATGTTTGTGTTCCTTGAATCGTCAGGATAAACATCTGAAGGTTGTGGTAGTGCCTTGGGTCCATCAGTAATAAAATATGTGTGTGAGCTTGTGCTGTCATTTGTTTCATTTCTAGTAGCACTTTACCTGGTAGAAGCAAGCAGAGAGACAGAATGGCCAGGAGTGATAAACTGCTGTGTCAGAGAGTCAGTAAACCTTAGCCACAGAGTCCTTCTGCTTGTCATAAGCAAGTGATTTAAAACTTTTGTGCTTTAGCTTCTGCCGGCACATTTTGCACAGACCGTCTTTCTTCACCCCACCTTGCAGCTGTCACCTCCAATGGAGAGCTTAGAAGTAATACAAAAATCACCTCTACAAACAGGACTAAGAAACCACAAAGAAAACTCATTAACTCATTGCTTCTAGTAATCAGAAGCTACTGATTTGTAGCTTCTCTTCAGCGAGAGCTGCAAATCAGTGCTTTCCCCATGGCATCTCTCACCAAAAGCTCTCCTTTAAAGGAAATCTTTGACATGAAAATGAGGCTAAAGTGCTTGATGGTCCCTAAGGTTTTGGAGCATTCAGTTCCTTCTACAATTAACAGAATTTGGGCCTGTAAATGCCTTATGTGGCTTTGAACATCCTGCTTGACTAATATTGAAACTGCCAGAGCTCATCGCCAGCTCCCGGGGGTGAGAACTGGCAGCGCCTCCCGGGAGCTGAGAATTCCAGCAGCCAGCAAGAAGGAGGATGTGCTCCTTCATGTGGATATGGAATGCTTTGCTTTCATAGCTGCGAAGCCACAGCAGTTACAGATCTTCAATGGCACCTTCAAGTCTTCAACTTCACATCTTCATATGTTCCAGAAGTCTTCAATTAATTAATTAGGCAATTATCTTTTAATAGCTCTTTTCTGCTGCTCTGGGCTACACATGTCCCTTTGGTTGGCTGCTATGTGACTTTATCCAAGGACCAAACATTCTATTTTTAACTTTAGCAGTGCTTAGAGACCTCCTTCAGCCCAAGACCACCTTGTCTGCACTGCTGGCAGTGTCTACATGGAGTAAAAAGTGGTTTTTGTGGTAATAACTGTGATGTGCAAGGTCTGGCCCCAGCTGGGGGAGTCAGTGGGCTCCACTGCCACAACAAGAGTGGGGCAGTTATTAGGGTCACATTTCATGCAAGCTTTGGAATGAGAACTCAGACTGGGGGTATCTGGGTACGAATTGGCAACTCCCTTATAGCTTTTGTGAAATCTACTTAAATGCCCATAATAGCGATTATAAATTATATAAGTAATGTAAATATAATAACTTTATTATTATAAGTAATAAATAATATAAATGCTTCAGCTTGTTCCATGTGAAGTGGGAATAATACTGGGAGTTTGTTGTGACTCCTGCTTTGAAGATGTGACTGAACAGATTGTGTCTTGTCTGGTTCCCACCGCTGGACGCTGCTGCAATGAAAAACGTGATGCTCAGAATCACTCACTGTTGCACAATGCAAACTGCAGAATAAATCCTGGGAAAACTTGGCAAAAATCATGGACTTTCATCTGCAAGCTGAAATGTATTTGTTTTAATAGCTGGTCTGGGAGGCACACTTTGAACTCCTTCTTAAAAAAGGCTTGTTTTAAAATTGTGAAAGATTGTACTTGTGTAGATTTCATATTGATCTTCTGTCATTTCAGGGTTTACAAACAGAATTGTTTCTTTCTGTTAGTTCTAAAAAATAAAGATTTTCTACTTCCATAAAATCCAGGAGCAGAAAAATTCAGCAGCCCTAGGATGGATCATGCCACCAATGGCAGACTCAAAATAGGACATTTAAAAGAGTGAGTTGTTTGGATGCATGAAATTTGTCTGCTCATACCAGAGAGAATTTTCTTTGGTGCAGCTCTCTTTTAGGAAATCTTACAGTATTAATCCCACAGTGACAGACATGAATTTTCTCCATCCAAACACTGATGAACAATTTGAAAAAAGCAAACAGACTGTGATGAACTGTACAAAACAGACCCTGAAGCAGACAGCTTTTTGTTATGCAGAAGAATCAGACAATTAGAACTGAATAATAATATTTTCCCTTTCATTTTTATATTTCATGTTAGGTTTGAAAAGTGTTCTAAAGGATTGTCATGTCCTTGCAAAATGCAGCTGAACATCTTTTTCCCACGTGAATGGCAAAAGGCACCCGTGTGAATGGTAAATGAAGCCAGCAAATTCAGAGATGTGAGAGAGGCCTGAGGATGCCTGAAAAGTCAGAGGCAAGGAATGAAATCCAGCTTCTAACCCCTGGCTCATATAGGTCTGCCAGCTCTCAGGAAACCTTTGTAAATCTTAAAGAAGTTTTTGGCTAAAAACCCTGATGTAGGAAAGGGACAAACAAAATCAGCATAGTTTGGATTGACCTTCCAGTTCTGAGAGAAAACTTTAGAGGTGTCAGGGATTTAATTGTGCCTTAATTAAGTGTATAATGGGACACAGTTACTTTGGAATATGCATTTCACTCTAGCTAGGGGTTAGAAGTAGCCACGTAAATGTTACAAAAGGTATAAAATAGGGTAGAATAAAGCATTTCTGTGGGTCCAGTTCTCTGTTGTTTTAAAATTTAAGATCAAGAAATTAATGTACAATGATTCAAACAGCTCAAAATACCCCACAAGAAATAATTAATTCCAAAGTGCTTACAAGCAATAATTCAGTCAGCTGGTGAACCGAGTGCTAATGACGAGACGAGCAAGGAAGACTTCCAGCATTTGAGAGCTGTTAGCTGGATCACCTAATCTGGTACTGAAGATAATTGCCTAGCAATATTTATGAAAAACAAACTGAAAAAAAGTTTAATCCCAGCACATGTTCATGTAGTTGAAGGGGAGCCCGGAAAGCTGCTGAGATCATAAAACTGAAGGTTATTTTTTGTTGGCTTTTATACTGGAGTTAACATTTGCAAATGTAATTTTTCACACGCAGGATGGGTCACACTGGCAGCCCCGGAGGGCACTAATGGCCCTTTGTGTCCCTGCCCAGCTGCTCAAACCCCTGCCCGTGGTCCAGGGGACCCACACCAGGCAGCCAGGGCTGTGGCTGTGACCCTGGCTCCTGGCTGGACCTGGTCCTGCCCTGTGAGGAGCCTGTCTCCCAGGTTAATCTCTTAGAAATATCTCATAGCTTTGTCTCCAGTCCAGTCTTTCTGAAACGCCCTTTGCTGCCTTATCCCAGATGTAGAAGTCATCCACTAAACAGTTTCTCCAGTGTTTTCTTGGGTGGTTGACTGCTTCTGCCTTTCACTTTTTGGGCTAAAATGCTGTGGAGCAGATGCTCCTAAGTGCTGTGGAAGGAAAGGCAGCAGCCAACACTCAGACTGCACTGTGGGTTTGTTATGGATTCCTTGGAACTGGAAACAGTGGCTCAGCTGAGAATCAGGATTAAAGAAAGAGATATTCTCAAGGTTTCCAAACTCAGGGGAAATAAATCTGTTGCTGAGCGGTTCTTAGCCAAAGAAACACTCACCTGGCCACCTCCTGCACCCCTCAGGGGGCATCCTGACACCCCACAGCAGGGAACTGCCCTGACCAAGTAACTTTTGTTCTCCTGTTCTTCCTTTGAGGTGAAAGGTGAGTGCTTTGATGAAGCCGCTTCTGGATGGGATTTCACCAAATGTTTGGCAGTATTTGAATTTTCAGCTGGGCTTGGGAAGCTGATTTGGGTCAGTGGAGCACTCAGTTACAGTGACTGGAAGGTCCAGCATATGCTTCTTTACTGAAGACACCTATAGTACCTGGGAAGAATAGAAAGTTTCTAAAATAGCTTTGGGAGAGAAAAGCAAAAAATTAAATAAGTATTTTGCTCAGGAACCAGAAGAGCAGTAAGTTAATTAAAAAGTGACACTTCTACACACAAAAAAAAAGTGCTGGGAGAAAAAGAAGTAACTTTAATAAGACTAAGAGGAAGGGAAATTGTTTGGGGATTTTTGTTTGGTTTTTTTTTTGTTTTTCACGCTAAAACTCAATTTAATTGTTAGTGAAAGATCACACATCAGAAACGCAGCTTTTTGTTCCATGGCATATTTAATGCCAAAACACATCTAACAATGCATCTCCTTGCCCAGTTGCTTCCATGGATTTCCTGGGAGGTTGGAGAATTTCGCTTTGGTCCAAACCCAGATGATAACACCTATATTAGCAGAGTGGAGAAATACAAGTTTGCCTGTTGTTTGCCTCCAGCTGTTGGAAGCACCTCTGAGCTTCCTCTTATTTTCTAGAAGGGGAAAGCTACAGGTAAAGGAGATTTAGACTGTGTAGCTTTGTCACCACAGGCTATTTATTATCATTGCAAAGCAAAGAAAGATACTGTTTGCTTTTGATTTAATTGCAGTATATTCCCACATATGACTTAATACTTTAATGGGAGCTCACACTAAATCTCTCTAGTAATTTTCTCTGCCTCTTTGGGCCCAAGATCTTATGAAGATTTAGGTGATTTGTTTCAAAATCCATTCTCTTGTGGATTTCTAGGAGTTTTGTGATGCCAGTTGCTGTACTAATTCTTTCTCGCTGCACAATGTGCTAATTAGTTTTGAAAACAATTTCACACTTTACTAGGAAAATAAAAAGACAATAGTTTTGGTTACAATTAGAAAATAGTGTAGACAGGAATGGCAGCCGAAGATTTGTCCATGGTACTTAAAATGACATGTGGACAACCTGATGCATTTCTGTTATGTCATCAAAACAGTGCACCGTGTTTTTATTCAGCAGTAGAAACAACAAAACCAAGAAAAGCCAAATTCCTTGAGCAATGCATAATGTGTCGTGACTTTCCTTACTGATGGCACTGGTGTTAGTTTTTGCTACAACACTAACTAGTTTATATTTATTGTCAATTCTCTTTCGTGGTTCTGCACAATTGCCAGATAATATCCAGAACGCAAAATGCTATTTAGTAGAAAACAGCAATAAAATTACTGTATAGCTTCCTCTGTGTGCTTTAATTAATCAAACAAAAGACTCTGGGTGGAACATAACACAACTAATTCTGGCTAAGGGACAAAGATGAAACATTTAACTACCCCATTAGATAATCTCAACAAAAAGGCACATGAAGCTGAGTGAACGAGATACGGGAAAGCTTCTCCATAAGCACGGGGAAAATTTAAAGTGGAAGTTGGACAAAAAATAGAGTTGTGTGTGTTGAGTCTAGAGGAGAAAAAATTGGCAACTACAGTTTGGGGGGGAGTGGGGCGCTTTAGGGTTTTATTCCTTTGGTGAGATCTTCTGTGCTTAATACTTGGAGATCAGTCCTAACCAAAAGCAAGTTCAGTCTGATGTGAAAATGCTTGAGCTATTCTTTACTCTATAAATAAACTCGTAAGGAAGAAAGAAAACATCTTGGTAGGCACTGAGAAAAACACCCACTGCCACTTTCACAGGTGGAGAACCTGAGCCTTAACGTGAGATCCCATAGGCAGCAGATGGGCCAGGAGTTCGGGGAGGTTGCAGGGTCCCAGAAAAACTGAATCACTTTCAGAGAGTTTCAAGGAGAGTTAAACACAGCTCCGATATCCTCCTGGTTTATTCAGGACTAAGGCCCAGGAAAGTCTGTGAAAATGCTTGTGTTTCCTGTAGTGGATTCAGAAGGACACCAAAAATATTTCTTGTTACAAAACCTGCTCATGACACATAAAAATAAAGCATGCAGCTAACTGTGAATAGCTAACTGCTGGAAGTATAGATGTTGGAGAGTGTATAGTATATATGTTGGAGAATAAGGATTTACAGGGGTGAATCACAGCCTACCCACTGCTTCTCTCATGCCTGGGCCTTAATGTCAAAAGTATCAGCAGATCACCTAACCTGACCTCTGTCATCCAGCTATTTTTACTCAGCCTGTAAACTCCATCTGATCAGCCAGTCTTGGCACATTGCTCTGATTTAGTTGCTTAACTTCACCAAAAGAACATTTTTCCTGCAGAGCAAAAACGTGCAAAGATTTCTTGTGCCAGTTTTTGAATGATCAGCTGCTCTGGGAACTTCCCTCCCTTTAGTACAGTTCAGTTAATCCTACACCTCTTAGGAAGGGCACATCTATACCTAAGTCATGCATCTTGAGTGTTACAGATATTAACAATGTCTGACCCAGTCCTTTCCTCTTTAGGACACCTTCCAATGCATTTTGTCCTTAGTTCTGTAGAACGACTCATGTTTTACCAATGTTACATGATTTGTGTGATTCATTGCTCACACCTGCAATGTGAGACCTTCTCCACTTGCTCCAGGTGAATCTGAATTGCTGGCTTAATTAGCTGGTCCACTGAAGAAGATAAAACCTGAGGGAAGAAGCTGAGTTGGGAGTTGTGAAAGAGTGGTTGTGTTTTTGTGGGAAGAAGGTGCTCTTTGGATAAGGTATTATTGAAGATGAGTGTTTTTTCAGGATCCTGCTAGGCTAGGCGAAGAGAAATCCAGAAGCTGGCTGAAATGGTTGTACGCCTGAAGATTAGGTATGTAAATATGTTGTAGTTCTGACTACACTTAGTGTCTACTGATTTCTGGAAATGTGGAATCTGTTTGGTGTTGTTGAATGGCATCCATATAAGTACTGTGCCTTAGTTAGGTGATAGTGGTGAACTGCAGCTAATTAATCATTAATCCTGAGGAAAATTAGATGCTAGATCTTGCTATGAGCTCCATTTAAAGGGCTGGTTTGGGAGCTCTTTATTCAGTGTTAAAACACTAATCAGCAAAACTCCAGATATGGGTGTAAGCTTCCCACCCTGCTGAATACAGGAGGTCTAGTTCACTTCTTTCCTTAAAACAGTAACTTCTGCAGAAAGTGTGGTAGCTGCTTTAAGCCCTACTTGCTTTAGATCACATGTACTGAGGTCCAGTCCTCTTGCAGGAGATGTTGATGCCTGTAACAGGGCTCTAGGCAAATATGGCAGTGATTTTTGAGCATTGTATTTTGTTTGTTTCTTAATGGGGAAGAGATTCTATAACTAGAATCTATTTGTCTCCAGGTGCTCTTCGTAGTCTACTTAATGTAAGCATTTTCTTGTTAGATTACTGCCTGCCTCTCTGCACAGTTCCAAAACAGTGATTAAAACCTGCAGTGACTCAAGGCTTTCCCCTGGAAAAAAACCTAATTCCAATAAGAGTGTTTATACCAAGATTCACTGAAGTAGAACTGAGTCTTAGCAAAGTGCAGCTGTAGAGGAGATTGTGAGCTTTACCCAAAACTATGGGGGTTGTCATCCAGGATTAGATGTTTTGAATCCTCCTCTTAGGAGGGTGCATCGGTACTTTTGGCAGGAAGAGTTGGATTTTTAATAAAAATAATGTATAAAATTGTTTATCTGCAAAGCACATGGCAGGAATGTCATAGGAACTTCTTGCTGTCCCACATCCTTTTACTCTCTCTGCCTGGGGCTTGTGGCAGGAGCTGCAGAAGTTGTTTTATCCAAAGATGTAAGCCTTACTTTCACTGTACCTTGGTGTAACTGCTGGATTTATACTTCAGTTTTGATTGAAAACCTTGCCTGGAAGACAAAAGGTGCTGGAAGATAAAGAATGAATTCTGACCTGGAGATCAACACAGTTCCTTGTGTCATATTCTGTCCCCTGAGCTTGGCAGGCTGAAACTTATTCTAGTTTCAGAGTAAGCGCTGTTAAACAGATTAAGTTAAGCTTTACCGGACATGATGAGCAAAGAATATATCAAACTTCTTTCCAAAAAGTGAAGGTAGAATTCATTTAGTGCAGACTGCTTAATTAATGATGGACTATCTATTTAGTGATAAAAAGTCTGTAGTGTAATAGAGGTACAAATTTTGTGTTTTGTGCTGTTAATTGTTTTTCCCCTCTTGTATGTTAAATGACACTTTGCTTTCTTGTCAATGTATTTGTGAATCAATAATTCATAACTGACTAAAGTCTGTTAGTTAGCCAGAGGTTTTTGTTTACCTGAAATGTGAGGAGCCAAGACTTGTACCCAAGATTTAGTTTAGGGAAATGTAATAGACATCTTTCATATTGGTTCAACTGGAATTGTCAATTTGCAGATGAAAGGTGCTATGTTCAATAGTGGGTACAATACATGTATTTGCACTCCTCTGTAACCTTCAGAGCAGACAGTGGGGTGCTGCAACACAGAGCCAAATCCTGATGCAGGGTTCTCTGCAGGTGGTGATAAATGGAGTGTGTTACTCAGCAGGGAGTGGGCCTTCCTCAAAGAGTTGAAGGATAATGCAGTGAGAGTGAAGGGAAATAAGGCTATTTTTTTGCGTGTATGTGGTAGGGCTCCTTTTAGTCGAGTACATATCAAGTGGCCTCAAAGAATAAATCAAAAAATCTCAGCCTTATGCCCAATTTCAGGAAAATGCTGTGCTAGACTAAGTAGGAAAAATGAGGTGTTGGAAGGGTGAGGTTGACTGAATGGAATAACTGCATAAATAATATATTGTTTTGGTTTCTAACAAACACTGCTGTGTGAATAATGGTGTTTCACTGGATGAAGACCTTATTCAGCAATCCAGCTTTGAAAAGCTGAGCAGACAGGTAAGTGCTCAGCAATACTTACAAACAAGTGTGCTGCATGAAGAAGTGAATGTGAGTGGTTGCGGCTGTTGGACCTGCAGAAGAAACTTGGCAAATGTGATCAAGAGGGGGCTTGCAGAGCTGCTGGGGGATGTGTCCTCCCAGATGTCTGTAAAGGAGCACACTGGAGCTCTCCCCCCTTGTCCCACACTGTGGGTCTTTACCTATTCTGGTTTATCTACATGCCATCTATGTAGCTGCTTCCATCTGATCACCTTCATGCTCTCTCACAAAGAGGGAGGAATGAAAATTTTTATTCTTTCCAGTGGAATACTCCATCTTTTACTCACAAATGTAGGTAAAAGAATTCTGCAGTATTTTAATGATCCTCCATTAAGGAATGTAAGGCATCAAGCGGCGTATGAAAAACTTACTGGTGCTGAACAGGGAGAAGACATCAGCTGCCAGAGTATCTACAAATGCAGTGTTGGCTCTTGGTTCAACAGTCTCTGTTTCAATGCATTTAGTCAACTCAAGCCCCAACACAATTATGCCTTACTGGTAGCCACCCTGTATGGGCTTCTTGTGACTGCTGGGCTTGACTGAGTGCCCCCGAAGTGGCTGTGGAATTCTGGGCACAAATTCTGCTTAGGCATGTCCAAATATCCACTGCTAAGCTCCAGTGCTTCAAAACTGTCCTTAGTGCTCACTAAAAAAATACTCCTGGGGTGGTGATATGCGTTTCTGCAGGCATTCAGGCCATTCCAAAGACAAGTGAAGCCTTGCAAGTCAGGCTGGAACAGTACAAACACCCACAGTGTCTTCATCGCTTTGGTGTAAAAGTCAGTTCCTTCTGCTCTTTCTGAATTCCAAGGTGCAGCATGGCTGTATGGGATTTTTTCCTTCTTGAACAGTCATTTTCACTGTGGGAGAAGGTCCTGCCCATGCTGAAAGCCAATGTGACAGTTGCCTGCAAGCTGTTGGAGCCCTTTGCAGCTGAACTATTATGGATTCCTTTCCCCTTGTAAAAGGTGCTGTGTCAAGGATGCATCATGTAACCCTGTCAGACAAAGAGTTTGAGGTGACTCAGAGCTCTGCTCTGACCTGCTGAGCTGATGTGAAGGTTGGGGTGAAGAAACATGAAAATAAGATATTGTGTTCTGTAATGTTTTTATTTTATTTTAAAATAGCCTGCCCTATTAATCTTCTTTCCTGTTGTTTTGGGTCTGTGCTATTCAGTTTCTCATCTGGAATTACTCTTATATAACATCAAGCCTCAGATTTATGGTCCAGATTTGTGTGTCTTTGGGACCCTTAAGCTTTCTTTCAGCTGATTGTTTTTTGAGGAGATGCAAAATCTGCTTGAATACAAGTATGCTTTGGGGGTTTTGATTAGAGCTGAGGCAGCGTGTGGTGCTGGCAGTGACGTTCATGATCTGCCTGCACTGATGGGGTGTTTGATATATAATTCTATTGTAGTCCTCTGCTGGGGACTCCATATTCCCTTTCTTGCTTTCATGCCCTAAAAATGTGTTTGCCTTGACTTTGAGAGCAGCTTTTGCTTGGTTCATTTTTTAGTCTCTTTCATCTGATTCACAAGTGATCTATTGTTTTTGAGAGACTCTGATGGCAGGGCCCTGGGACATGTGGTTTTTAATGTATGACAAAACCTTACTGTGTATTTAAGGGAGTTATGTATTTCAAAGAAATTAAAATATTTCAGGCTAGCATGGTGCCTCTGTAGGAAGGAGTAAGATGAAGAGTCACTGAAGCACTTGTTGGAAGGTGATCAAAATTCTCTCCTAATACTCAGCAGCACTGAGTGCACGGAGTTTTGCTGTGATGGTCAGGGATGATGTTTAAAATACTTTGACTATTCCTGACAATGCGTCTGTCTGAGGAGAGACGATCACTGCTGGCACAGTCGTGTTGTGTCTGGGCTCAGCACTGAGTCCTGCCCAGTTTGACTCAGCAGGGTGTGCAGGCAGAGGGGACAAGATCCCTTCCCAGGTACTTCCAACAATTTTTGTGTTGACTTGCTTCAAAGCTGGAGGGACTCAGTACGGGGGGATAGCGAGGGACCGTGTGGGTGTGCTCTCCACATTTAATTGACATTAAGACTCGTGGTCTGGGTGTTCAGTACAAGGCTGCAGTGGGAGATTCTGAGTCTGGGCTGAGGGAGCTCTGGTGGAATTTTCTCACAGTGACTGCCTTGGTTTTGATGAAGCCATTTGTTGGCTTTGAGCGCAATAGGGTGAAATGATGTCAGCTGTACTTTGATCCTGGTTGTATGGGTTTGTTACAGATGTACAAAAATGCAGTACCAGTATCTTGCTTTCAGTCTTGTTTTTCCTATTCTCTAATTAGTCTCAATCATATCACTAAATAGAGGTTTTTATTTTTCCCTTTTTCTTCCTGAAGTGACTGGAAACACCTGCTCAAGTCTACTTAGCACTACAAGTAGAACTTGGAAAAAAACAAACCCACAGAACAGCAAACCCTTTTATTTTTTTCCAGCCTTCAGTATGAGAAATTGGCCCATGGACTATGTTCTGAAAAGCCTATTTGTCTTTCCTTATTTTAACCTACCTCATGGGGAATTTAGGCACTTGTCTCTTGCGAGCTAAGCAATGTGACTCAACATTAAGCAACTTAGAAAACATTGTGTTTCAGCCTAGTCTACAGTGAGTAGACAATTGATGGGGCTTCTTAATTTTTAAGAAAGTAATTGTCATGAGAGGTAGCCCTTGCTACTTGGCCAGGGGATTGGTCTTTACTTGTTTTCATCAAAACACTCAGACTTTCTGAACAATGTCCTGAAGGGAAATGGTTCTTGGCAAAAGAGTTCTTAATTACATTCTATTTCAAATTTATTTTACATTCTGATCTTTATAGCAAGCAAGTGTAATGGGTTACTTCTGAGAAACTGGCATTGTGGCCTGCCCCTTGGGGACTTCTGGGGCGGCACAGAGAATTACAGCTGCTATTAAACTTCTTGCAGTAATCACAAATTGAAAACACAAGAAGCCAGGAAAAGTGTCTTGCAATTATCTTTGAGTCACAAACTTGCAGCAATGCCTAATTCACCTCTAAATTAGAAAGGAGATGTTCTAGTGCTGAGAAACATGCCTGCATATTTTAGTGACATGATAAATTGCTTAGATGCTTTCGGTCTGGTGTCACTTAGTGTTAACTTTATCTGCATACAGTATTTTAATTAGTACAAACAATAATTAGGTGACAATGGTGAAGTCTTTAGCAAGTATGAATCAGTGGCTGTTTATATACCTTACTAGATTCACATGGGAAATAGTGTAGGGAATACTTAATAACCTCTGGAAGAGGATTAAAAAAATAGTTCAGTTTGTATACATGTACTAATAAGGCTGGTGGCGATGCAAAATGTAAATAATGGATGTAGTACCTTGTCTTGAACAACTCCTTCCTTGCTCTGCTGGTGGGAATATTTTTTTTTTTCTGGCAGCTGGATGGATAATGAGCATAACTCTTGTACCTTCCCCCTTTGAATGCTGCAGCTATGCCATGGAAAACAGTTTGTGCTCCAAATGCAGCTATGGTTCTAGAAATCAACATTGTTTTCCTTGTAGAAGGTCAGCAGGGGCCACAGTGGGAACTTGAATTTCCTGGCAGGGGTCACCTGGGCTGTTCCCAGGAAAATCTCTTTCCTTGGCAGGAGGTGGTGCATCTCAGGCTCCTCTCTGGGAAGTGCTTTGTGGTAGCAGTGACTCTGGTGAGGGGCAGAGCTTTGACTTTGGCTTCAGCTCTTTCTGGACACCAACTGATGCTGTGTCAGAGGCAGAGCTCCTTTTGGGTGCTGGCTCAGCCTGCTGGTGTGGAAGCTCCAGAGCTTGGAGTGAGCTCCAAGAGGGTGCTGGGTGAGAAGGACAGCCCTGCTCCTGATAAATGCCCCTGGGGCTTGGCATACCCTCCCAACCAGCTGGACGGGATAACATTTAGAATACCCCCAAAATCTGAATGCCAGCAGCTCTGCTACTGCCTAAAGTGATATGAAGCCATCATGCCTCATGGGAGAGTTTCCTGCTTGTGTTTCTCTGGAAAGACCATTTCCTGCTGGCCCTGGGTTGTCACCATTTAATTCCTGCCACGTGTACGGTGTTAATGGAAGCTGCCCAAGCAGAAAAAGGTTTCTGACACTGAGAAGGATACAACCCTCTTATTGTCACTCCATGACATGTCTGCAGCTGTGCTGCCAATCCATGTGCTCTCTCCCTGCATGAAACCAAGCTTTTGAGTCGCCTTCCTCTGAACTTGGTCAATCCTGTAAATTGCTGGCACCAAAAGAAAATTCCTGTAGTTTGTAATAAGCACAATGTTTATACTTAAGTGGTGGTCAGGGACACCTTAATGAGGACTTGCCTTGGAAATCACTGCTGAATTAGGCAAATTTGTGCATTTGCTGACAACTGCAGTGCAGAATCATTAATGCCTTTTGTGAGTTACTTCTTAAGAGAATGGGATTTACTTCTCAAGGAAAAAAAATTTAGGAATAATAGTCATTACAAATTCCCTGGGCAACATCTAATTTCAAGCCTGAATTTCAATGTATAAAACAATACCTGAATAGAAATAAATCTTTAGATGTACTCTGGGAGGACTCTGCCTATTAGAGCAATTTAAAATATAAGAAATAATAATTAATGCTTTCATCCTTTTAGTAAAACTCTGCATGCCCATTAACTAATTACTCTCCTGCCTGCTGATATTAAGCTTAATGCTGAAACATTGCATTCATATCCACAGCTACCATTTATGGCTAGAAATAATTGTAATTGTGCACACCAAAGATTGTAAAGCACCTGCATTTTTCCACACAGTACTGGGATTTAATTATGACTTGAGTACATGTAAAGAAGGGATTTGGTGTAAATAACTCTGAAAACCTTGACTAAAATGTATAATAGTCCTTCTACAAAACAAATGTTTGCATACCCCCAGTGTTTTAGGTCAGGCTGTCACACTTGATGCTTTTGTTTACTCTTTTCAATTTGACTGCTTTCCAGGCAAAATTTTAGACTGTTTTTCTGCTAGAATTTTCCTACTGATAGAACTTAAGCTAAGATCTGCTGATCCCAGAGCAGCCTGAGGTTCTTTTCTATGGCTCTCTGATATCTAATAAGACCTGAATTTCCTCCTGAAGCTTTTTCATAGCTCACTTGCTTTATTTTCTGGATAGATTCTGGAGTCCTTCACCTGAATGCTCCATAGTAAGTTTTTTTTACAACCCCAAAATGCCCTCTAAGCCTCCTGCCCTTCTCAAGGCAATAACCCCCTTCAGTCTGCAGGGCCTTCTAGGGAGAGCTTCTTTGGCTCATCCTTGTGGGTTTCAAATGAGGACACTGGGCTGCTGATTTTTCTCTGTCTTGAGAGAAACTGTGGGCTTCTTGGTGTGCTGTGCCTCTTACTGATGGCATAACCAGGCTGCTTCTGATCCCAGCCAGTCTGTGCTCACCCTGGGCCAGTAGTTACGTACCCTGGCAGCCTTGGACCCAAGCTGGGTGTTGTATGGAAGGGAGGGCAGGGCTGATGGTGTCCACATGTGAAATCCCACTCCATGGAGATCCTTCACTTTCAGCTGTCTGAGCAGTAGGGCTGTGCAGGTGACCAGTGAAGAGGAAGGACAGTGTCTTTTTTTTGCTTCACTGCTCCTTTTCTCTTCACTTAAACCTGCCCCCGCCCCAAACATGGGGCCACTTAGCTTCTAATACAGAATGCTGTGGGAAAGAAGTCTTATTTCTGGAAGCTCATCACTAGTGTCAACTGCTAAGGTGGCATTTGTTTTTGCCTATGTTTCAGGACTTTTCAGGTGAACCAGCTTAAGTTAATTTCTGATATGCATTGGATCTGTCATGCCAGGCCCTGATCAGTAATGCCAGTTTTAAGGGTCCCTCTAGTGCTGCTTCCTGACTCCAGCAGAGGTCTAAGTGAATGCTTAGGGAGGAGGAATGAATTGGCCTTAGTGTTCCCCTCTCCTCTGATTTTCAGCCCAGAGAATTTCTTGAGCTCAGAATGATTTCTGTCTATATTAATCAATGAAATCCTCTTGACTTAATTTCTGGTGATGCTTGGTAACTTCAACATACTTTTCCCAAGACGGAATACCTTGCATCCTAAACCTGAAAATTCCTTAGCTTGTTAGGTCAAATTAATTAATTATTTTTATTAAATACAAACTTTTGATTTTTTTTTTATCCTTATCCTGCCACAACAAAAGCTACAGAGTCGGAATCTAGACAGAGCATCCAAGTCCTGAGGTCATTATTCCTGCAAAGGCAGTAGCCTGCTAATGTGGCTGCTGAGTAAAACTGTGGTAGAAGATGATTTCTTTTCAGCATGGAACATCCTGGGAGTCTGTAGAGCAGAGGTCATGGAGGTTGAGTTTCTTCCTAGGTGCTTTCCATTTTCCTGACTTAAAGCTACTATTTAACTGGAGCTGTCAGAGGCAGAAAGATAAGTAAGGTTGTGGCTAGGCCTTGGGCCAGGTTTGGGAGAGCACATCCCCATTCCCCAGCCAGGAGACATAGGGACTGACATACATTTGCACAGAAAGTACTGAACAAAAAAATGTGATACTGATAGCAAGGTGTTTTTTGATTAAGACATGTCAGTTTTGAAGGTAAAGAAAAATGTCTTGGGAGAAATTGAGTAGGGTCTGGTGCAGCAGAATCTCTTAAAATAATAATGAGAAGTCTATCTTGGTGTGTGAGTTGACAAAAAGTTCTTGAGTTAAGTCAGTGCTGTGCAGTGTTATAACAAGATACAGGAGACAGCTGTATCTTGCTCCTTAGGATTTGCCTGTTTCTGTGACGACTGGCACTGCTCTCTTAGCACATTGAAGGACCTGCATTTGGCTCTGCTGCTGCAGGCATCCTTGTTCCTGTGTCCTGCAGCCCAGTGATTTATACCCTGCACATTCTGTGTGCTTTCCTGTTTCCAAGACCTCCATCTGCTCCCTTGTTTTGATCCTCTTGTTCACCCAGGCTCCTACCTGGCTTCCCTAGGAGGCTGCTGCTTGCCTCCTGCCCAAGCCCAGAAAGAGCCAGGGGACTATCCTGTACCACTGAGCTGTCCCTCCATTCTCTTCCTCCTCTGTGAAAACAGCAGCACACTGCAGAAGTCTGCAAAGTTCTAAAATATCACCTCGCAAGGTAGGCAAGCATGCTTTCCTTCTCCAGGAGGAATAAACAGAACCATGCTTGAGTTAGTGCTCCAGAGATCTTTAGGTCTGTTTTGGTCTCACTCAGCAGCGTAGCTCACTGTAGGAACAGAGAGTTCTTTCCTTGAACTACTGGCTGGATTCTGAGGAAAGCTAAAAAATTGAAGAAATTTAAAATCATGCTTTTAAGAAGTTATTTCTGTTACCTGTTTTCCTATTTAATAGGAGAAAAAAAATTTCTTCTATTCTCCTCCTTAGTAAAATTGCTATTGGGGAAGAGGATTGCACACCAAGTCTGAATATTTGCTTTCTTCCTGAACTAGAGCATTTTTTGAGACTTATAGGATGTCTGGTTATTTTGGTGCTTTTGGCTTTTCTTGAGTGGCAGAGCAGAATTGTCATCAGAAACACTAGGTTAAGGATGTGTAACCTGATGGAAATGATAAATAACAGGCCACTTCAAGGGGCAGCCTGATTGTCTAAGGCCTTTTAATTCAAAGTAGGGAAAATAAGGGGGGAGCTTTTTCCTTTCATCCTCTATCTTGGAGACATAAATATTCAGGTTGGGTTTTTTTTTTTTCTGTGAAACCCTACTTGTTTCTAGGCCCAACACAAGGCTTGAGTTTCTAATCTGGTTTAATTCTGACTGCTCTGAAGTGTGCTGATCCCAAGGAAGGCCTAGGTGATTCTTAGACTTCACTTATTTTCCAGCACTGTTATAAAATGTTTTCTTGTGGGCTTTTGGACTGAGTTCCTATGCATTTGAAATAGGAAACTTGTAGGTAAAAACAGGAGATGTGGCTGCAGGCATTATGTTTGTGACAATGTCTTGATGTACGTTTAGTGCTCTCATAATGCTAAAACAGGAACTGTGTTTAAGAAAGTTGTATTTATTTATAAATAAATATTGAAGCCTATTGGTCTCTGTTGCTGTGGAATCATCCTTTAATTGTAATTTAATGTAACTTTGGGCTGCTTCTGTACCAGAGCAATATTTCCTGCTGTATTTTGGAGTTTCCTCCCACCTCACCAAGATCCGAGCCAAGCTAAGAAAATGTGAGTACATTTTGATGAAGCTTCCATGGTGAGGATTTGGAGAGGCCCTTATGCCAAGAAGATGCACCCAGGATTTGAACCAAGCTCTTGTGATCCCTTAGGTAATGCTTTGTCATCAGGAAAATGCCCCATTTCTTAGTGACAGGATCAGTTACAGCTTTCCTATTAAACCCACTTTTTTCACTTAGGGGACCTGCCTCTGTATTTTATGTAGTAGCTTGGTTTACTCAGATCTTTTTCTTCTTCCAACTGGGACTGGACTAATCAGTTGTCAGCTGCTGCCATGGTTATTTTCACTCAACTTGAAATGAAGCAGCTGCCTCTGGAGTTGGTGGGATTTCATCTGTGTGTAAATCTAGAGTACAGCATTTAAATACAGGCCTTAGGCTTTGACTGGCAAGAAATAAATTGGAAAGGGAGGTTGTGGTTTCTTCTGGAGTTGTGAGGATGGCTGTGGGGACTGATGAACTCTGCCACCACGGCAGAGGCTCTGCTGCAGGTGTTGCCTTGTGGCTGAACTTGTTGGTTTTGCTCATTAGTTACAATTTAAGTGAGACACTTGGGATAGAGCACAGTGGGAATGGGGAGGAGATGAAGCACTGCTCAAATTGATTTTAGAGATGACTTCTGCAAGCATATCTTCTTTCTATCTCCTTCCTCCCGCCCACCCCTCCTGTTTCTTGCTCCCTTGAAAACAGAATTGTGTGTGGGGAGATGTTTGAGTTTGCAATGGGTGAGGATGAAATGCCTTAGCAGGGAAACAAGGAAAAGTAAAGTGAACTCAGTAAAAGTTGATGTTGAATCCGTTTTAAGTAGTTTCATATCTGTTGCTGAAATAAAGGAAAAGAGAGTTAAGGAATTAGATAAATCAGCAATGCATCAGTTTCTCTCTGAGCTTGGTAGAGAACTGCCATTGTCCTGTGGGATAATGCACTGCTCTCTCTGCCCAAGAGATTTTTTTTTTTTTACCGAGAGGCTCAGTAGTTGTCACTCTTTCCCAACAAACTGTGGGAAGGAAAAGTCATGTTATCTGCCACTCAAACCCTGGTCTGATTCTTCTAGTCACAGCCATGCTCACAGGGGGAAAACTCAGATTTTTTTTTTTTTTCGTGTGTGTGTATAAAATATACCTCTCCTGAATTGCTGTGTCCATCATGAGCTGGGATAAGGCAGTATTATTAAAAAAACTTTATTTTGCAAAATAGGACAATCAAATCACCATATTTGAAACTTTGCCATTTGTCTTTGTGGGCAAATTTATCGTGAAGCTTGAAATGAGCATTTTAAAATGATTTTGTTAGTCAAACATTATCAAAGCAAGGCATTTTAATGCTGCTTCATTTAAATATATTGTTTTCAAAGATTTTCTTTCATCAGAAAACCCAAAACAGTTAATGAGGAACTATGCTCTGCCTGTATGAAGTTTGATGGGTTAGTGAAGGAGGTAGTCAGCCCCTGGGGATTTGTTTCTATACAGAAAATGGATATCTTGTGTTCTCTGCTATTATTTATGATTTAATTAGTAGGCAGAAAAGGCTTTTTCTCCCTCTAGATCCCCTCACCGTGCCCCAGTTTTTCACTGATTATGCAAGTCAGAACCTGAGAAAACAAGTTGTCTAGGTGATATGCAATATAATAGATTTATAAACTTATTCAGGTCCATCAATAATGACTTTTCTAAGGCTTTAGAGTTCCTTCATAATAGAGATAGAAAAAACATAGTACTGTGCTTTCCCTGACTGAAGTAATAATTGTCCTGGCTGCTCTGTCTGCCAAAGTTAATTTCTTCCCTGGTGTTTGTGGCAGCAGGGGAGGCAACAGGGAGAGACTGATGCCTTTACAGTGGTGCTTCAGGCTGGGAGTGTCAGCAGCAGTGTGGGCTCAAGGACTGGGTTTTACTGGGAAAAACTGATCAGTCCTGGTGAATTTGGTGTTTAGAGAATGAACAGAGAAACCTGAGAGCGTGCAGCTGTTTGGTCAGCATTGTCTGCTCCATGGGTGGCTCATCCAGCCCCGATTTCACCAGAAGCAGCTCTAGTGCTGCGTACAGATGCAGTCCATCACTCTCATTGCACTTGGCCTTAAAATAGCAAAAATTGTGTACTTTGTGGTGCTGAATGAAGGCCCAGGTAAGTGAGCTGACAAATAGCTGCCCAAATCAGACTGCTGGGCACAGGCAGGGACAAACTGTGCAGTAAAACAGAGTGACTGAGGCAGCCTGAGCTGCACCACTGCTCCTCCTGCTTCACGTGCACAGCTGGCTTGCTGAAGGATGTAGTTCTGCCACTTAAACGGAAGAGATGTAATTGCAAACTTGGCTTGGTGTGGAGATAGCATGCTCAGCTCTAGTGTGTGATTCTCCTAAATAATCTTTGTAGGGTTTAGCCATGTTGCCCTGTGTTGCTGGCTTCTCTAGTCATTCTGAGGCAAAAAATGGCATTGCAGACCGGCATATGTACCAATTCTATCTGAACTTCTCTTCTTGGCTTAGCTGGGACTGCATCTCCAGGCCTGCATGAGGGTTCTTTTGCTGCCTGACTCTTTAAATAAAAGGGGAAGGGGGGAAATAACCAAGCAGTCACTCAGATGCAGGTAGCTATTTGAGAGGAGCTTGTAGCAGCTTCTAGCCTGCTGTTTCTGCATGGATATGTGTCAGCAAAAATTGTCATAGAGGATAAAAATATCAGTAGTAGAAATTAGGAAAAACTGTAAAAAACATAATTATCATCCTTATCCTGAAGACTCTCTTGAGCTTGCAAAATGGCCACTGAGTTATTCAGCACAGCTCACCTCTGTAGCTGTCCTAGACATTATTGTTCTTTAAATTTCAACCAAAATGTCAGAAAATTACTTCTGCCTGTGACTTCTGGAGCTCTTGCCTCTGATTATGTGAGCAGCTTGCAGTGCTGAAGGCAAGTAATTAAGCAGCACTTCTGGATACCTAGTGCTCATCTCACGGAATATTGCAGTGATGATAGAGCCAAAGGAAAAAAATGAAAACAATATTCTAAAATAAGTGCATGACGTTCAAGACTTCACTGAAACTGTATCAGGAAGAAACAGATCCTGGGATAACAAAACCCACAAGTAGTGGGTAGTAAAAAAGTGGGAGAGTAAAAAAAGGGGACTGGAAGGCTACAAAAGAACGAAGAAATTTCTTAGTAGAATACAACAAAGACAATTGATGGTGAGATGCAAGGTGAAGGGGGAAAGGACAAGATGACTTGCAGATGGAACAAAAGCCTCATTAAGAATCTGCTACTGTCTGGGAAATAAATGTCTTTTAGACATTAAGGATGCGAAAAAAGCAGAAGGAAGGAGAGTGAGAAAAGAGTGAGTTAAGTGCTATAAAACACTGCTAATCTTTAGTTATGCATATTCAGGGGTCCATGAGGTCACACAGACCTGCAAGAAGTGTTTCTCTATGAAATTTAGATGTGCCTCAACTGACTCGCTCTAGCAGGTCAAAAGCTATTCCCTTCTGTGGTATTAATGAGTTGAAGCTGGAGTTTGCTCTTCATCAGGTTGAAACTGATGTGTCTTATAGAAGAGATGAGCAGCTGGTGCTAGACAGTGTCCTGATAGCCTTGGGATAAAGACATTCAGTCACATTTGAATAAAAGTTCTTGGGACTCTTTCCAAAAATGTTTGTTCTCTTAATTATTGGGATAAAAAGGGGGAGAAATCAATCAGAAAACATGCTGCTGATATTTCAGGGGATGAGCTGGATCTACTTAAATGTCATGGAGACTCCTTCTGTCCTCAAGCCACAAAATATTTGAGCAAATAGATCGCACTAGCACAGTTCAACAAACCTGTGTTATTGTGACACTGAGGCTGACACAAAGAAGGGTTTTGTAAAGGCCATAAACATCAGTCTATCTGTGTCAGCCTCTGTGAACTCCCTCTACTCTGAGATTGCCTTTCCACCCCAAAGACTTGTGAAAAGTTTAAAATCTATTGTGACTTGGAGTCACAATTGGAGAATTAGGAGCAAGCAGCCCTTCCCTTTCTTGTGAAACTCTTGCAGCCCATAACTGGATCTTTAGGGGAATCGAGTTGCTGTCCTGTTGTCTAAAGGGGGATGTCCTGTGTGAGCTTTTTGTTGCTTTCTGGCCATTGCCTTGGCAATGCTGCTTTAGCTGGAGCAGTCCAGCTGTGTTCATACAACTCTGCTACAAGCTTTTATCCTCTGTTGCTACAGTTTTTTTCACTTTCTTGGATTTAACAAATCATCATCTCATTTAAATGTTTCATTTAGGAGCTTTGTCATGTGGCAATGACACACTTCTCTGACTTTATGGAGGAGAAATGCAGTGGAGAAGAGAACCACAGAGTGTCAAAACTAACACCAAATAAAACCACTGTCAGTGTCCCATAATTACCTTACTCTTTCATCCAAGCAATGATTGTGTTGTATTCCAGAACTTCAGGAAATGAAGCTTTCAATAATTCATTCTGGTTTTGGGCTTTCTATTGAGATGACAAAGCAGTTTCTAAATGCTATGTGTGTCTGTGGGGTGGTTTCAGGTAGTGGGCCTGCTCACCTCCTGTCCACTGCTGTTCAGAGGGGGCATTACTGCCTGAAGGCATTAATCTGCTGTATGATCCTGTCCCAGTTTTACCTGTTCCACTTCTCATTCCATGGCCACTGTCCCCACTGGAGAACAGGACCCCCACTTCCCTCACCTTGTCTCTCAGGTGCAATCCAGTTCCCTTCCTGCAGCAGAGTGATACTGAAAGAATTTCCAGGGACTTTCTGAAGCATTCCTTTTGTGTTTTGAACCTTTCCTTCCAGTCTGATAACAAAATGTTTTTACTTTGGACCTGTCCTTCTGCTTCCCAGTGCATGGGAATCGTTTTCCTGATTAGAAAAAGAAATCCAAACCCAGCAAACAAAAGCAATTGTCAATGTTCTCCATTTGCTGTGTCTTTTGCCTGGGATGTTTCTACTCAGAGATGCTGTCTAAAAGTGACTCTTCTCTGTTACATCATCCAAGCTGATTCAATTTCTCCTTGACTAGATCAAGTCTGATTTTTCTCTGCTGCTTCTTCAACTATCACACTTTATAGTCAGGGAGAGTGCAGGGTCCATGGAGAATTTAAAAAATAAAATTTGAGAAATTGCTCTGCTTATTATCTCATCCTAATCTTTTGTTCTCTGAGTGGAAAAAGGTTTTCCCTGCCTCTTATATGTGGATATAAGAGTATGAAAATAAGTGCAGGTACTCGATGTCAATTATAGTCATACTATTTAAATGCAAATTCTGTTTTTGTCAGGCTGATCCAATGAGATGAATAGAGGGCATTTATGTAAATAAGCATATTGTAATAAGACAATGAAGTATTTGTAATTTTGGTTGTTAGCATTTTCCTTTCTCCCAGAGGATGAGTTGACTAGGTTTTTAAGAACACAGGTGAGGGATGGGAGTGGCACTTGACATTCAGTGTTTCGGATAAAATTGTATAGAGGCAGCAGACTGAAACAAATCAGGTTCATTAGAAGCCCAGCAAAAGAAATGGCTTGCAATTTCTCATTAGCAGCATGCAAATAGGAAAACTGTAGGGAAGCAATCTAATGTCAACCTTCAGAGACATGAGAGAGAGATGATTTTTAGAGTATAATAACATTTCACTTTTTTTATAGTTGGGAGGTTTTTTCCCCTCTTTGGATATTTATTTTTAATATATCCACTAACAGCCATATGAATTAAATCATTCTTATTCACATTGTCTGTGTATGCCAAGTGAACTACTTTCATACTGGGAGGTAAAATTAGTTTTAAAATAATTGCACCACTAATGAAATATCAAGAAACTTCAAATGTTGAGGTCTACTTTATTTGGACATAGTGCCCAAGCTCCCTCTGTATTCAGTACAGACCATGTGACACCTCCAGAGAGACTTGGAATGGAACAAATTTCTCTCAAGATGTGTTTTCTATTTCCATGGATTATGGAAAAAATCTGGATTAGTTATTTTATTTAGATACCTATCAAATTAACATAGGAAGAGGAACTGAATCCTAAAGGGCTTTGTGGCAGTTCTTGCTGCTGTAAAAGTCAGCATGCACAGAGGTGGGCTACATGGGCTTCCAGTGGCAGCAGCCTGGGATTCAGCTCTGTTGTGGTGGAATTCTCTCTGAAATTAGTAACTAGGGATCAGTTCAGCACAAATAAGGTAATCCTATCCTTTTACCTAAGGATAAATCAGTGCACGAGATTAATTGGCTGCTGGAACCCTGTAAAATGCTAGATTTAAACCACACCAAAAGGAAGCACTGGTGTACTCTTACTGTTACCCCAAGGTACATCACCTAATCCACCATACATTGCTTTAAGTTTGCGCTAGGCTTTTTTCAAAAACTTCATTTTTTCCCTAAGCCCTTAAAAATGTATTGTAGCACACTGAGGGGGAAAAGATAATGGTAATTGCTACCTAAAATCAGTCATGAGTTTACATTACATTTTTTGCAAATATTTGGTGTCTTGAATGCCACCACCCTGCCTTGCCATGCTCCTGTGAACAGGTGACTGGCCTGAATTTTTATATCAACATAATTTCAGATATTGCAGGCTGGACATAGCCTATAAAATCTCAAAGCTGTTTCAACCAGGACCAACGTTAACAATGTGAGTGGCACAACTACAGTGCCCGTGTCATGTCCCTACACCTGGTTTAGCAGTGCCATTGGGCAGTTTGGGAAGCTGAGGATGTGTTGCACTCTGGCCACCTACAAAACACACAATGCTGCATCTGGAATGACTGAAGCATGACTGGCAGAGATTCTGACAACGTGCAGTGGCTGTTAGACCACTCAAACAGCAGGGTAGGACTTCACTTTCTTATACTGACTTTGTGCATGTGCTCAGTATAACAATAACCAAATAGGACTAAATGAATGACTTACATGACCAAATTCTTTTGATCTACCTCCCTTATAGGAAGAGTTTCCTTTATATTAAGACTATGATGCTTCAAAGGTGCCGGTGCCTAGTACCACTTTGCTCTCTTTGAAGTGGAAAATTGGCTCCAGGAGCGCTGTCTGGAGGTACAAGGCACTACACTGGATTAAAGATGTCCATTCACTTTGGAAACTGATGAATTTGATGTAATTTTCACTAGTAGATTTGGGTGTAACATTTGGGTGGCTGTTTCAGCATGTAAAACCTCTTTCCCATCTCATCTGCTTAGCAGGTAAAGGCCAGATTTTTTAAAAAAATCTGTACATAGAAAGAGAACATAATGTATCTTTCTTTCTAACCTCTTGAAGAAAATTCTGAGGACTGAATAAGCCTTAAACTTCTGAAACTCTTTTCTGCTTTGTTCTGAAAAGAACTGTCTGATAGAATTTTCCAGAGAAGTAAAAAGTAAATTTTACCATAATTCAGTTACAGAAGAATTCTGATGGCTCAGTAGAGCTACAAAAGGGATGTAATTTCTTCTAAACTACGAAGAGATTTAGAATAATTGTTACACTGTCCTATTGTGTTACATTCTATCTGAATTTTCGGTGATGGTATGCTGAATAAATAACTTGCAGAAAATAATCCATCTGGCAGCTCTGGCTCTCTACATCTCTTCCTGGAACATCCACAGCGATGTTGTAACTTTTTCAAGTTAATTACCAGAATTGTGCCATGAATGTTTATAGATAATTGAGAGTCTCTGCTATAGACACGTGGGTATTCTAGTTCTGTCATCTTGTTGATATTTGAAACGTGCCGGGTAGGTCTCAGTTGCACAAAAGAGTGTGATATAAGAACACATCAGGAAGATGACCATGACCCCTCTCTTGGAACCAATGGATAAAGAGAACCCAAAAGTGCTTTGAGGGAACTTTTTTCCTGATGTTTGCCAGCTGCTTCTCACAGGTGAACTAGAAATGGAATCATCCTTCAGATCAGTGACAATGTTCTCACTGAACAAAATCTCATCTGATTATTTGAAGTTCCTGGCTTTCCAAAGGCTTGTCTTTGCCACAAATTGCTTCCTTGAAAGTGTCATCTTGCTGTTTATGGGAAACCATGAATCTAACTTATAAACCTTTAGTTTACTATTCGGGAAAGTTCTTGGACCCAAGTTAAGTTTGTTTCTTGTATGACCTCACTGTAAGGTAGAAATGGACAGTAAGAGGAAATTAAGATTTCAGTGCCTGTTTCATTCTGTGTCATGTTGCCCCCTCTTCCAGGGGTGGGAGTTGTGCCTTCAGGATTTAAAATACTCAATGCTCCTAACAGCTGGGCAGAGAGAAGCTGAAGGAAAGGTAAGCCTGTCTCCAAGGCTGTTTAAAGAAAGATTGTTCTGTCAAGCTTTAAAGACATGCTTTACCCCAGTGCAAAGCAATAGTATTGACCAGGGGAGACAAAGTATCCTGCAAGACTTAAGGAACTGGTGGAGGGATGGGTGGAAGAAACAAATTTGGGAGCTGTGATGGAGCTGCGAAGCAGGATGCTGTGCTTCAATCAACACTGCTTTCTTTCCTCTCTGCGCTGGAGTGGCTTCTATGAACTTTCACCGTGTAAAAGGCAAAAGGCTTCTATGTATCCATGTATCAGTGTGTTACAGCTACCAAAAGAATATTGCCTATATTAAAGTTTCTAGTCTAGCTGGAAGTTGTGTGAAGTCAAGGCTTAAAACAAAAGGATCTTAAAAGGTGCTCAACCTTCCCACAGGGTCTTTGAGGTGGGCCTAAGTGTAAAGCACTGTGCAAGTGGGGGAACTGCAGAGCTGTCAGCCCTACTGAAGATCACTGTGATAAAAAGGTGGAATAACCCAGCAAGGCTATTTTCCTGCAGCTGAGACCTCTCTGTCACATAGCTTCTATATTTACTGTCAGAATTTTGCTCTAGCACAGTTTAGTTGACATGCTCATTCATTTCCTAAGAGGTTTTTATGGGTTATAAGCTTAGTTTTGATATTTTTTTCCCCTATCTGAATCTTTTTACTATGCAGTTTTAAATCATGGGCCCCACTACTCTCACTTTATTGGCAGTAGTAAGCCTACTAGAGAGGATTTGGGGAGGAGGTCTTTTAATATTATTTAGGCTGTAATGTACACATTAATCATTTCAGATAGCTAGAGTTTCGCGATTAAAATCACCACCCTTTGAAAAAGTTTTGTCAGAAAGGCTCATGCTTTTCTTATAAAGGTTAATTCTAATAAAGCCAGGAGATGGGATGAGGACCCTTAAGAGCATTGTGTTTCAGTGAAGGCCAAATTAGTGTGAATATTAGAAGGGGGTGTATGAGCTGTGATATTAGAAACAGAAGAAACGATGGTTAACTACTCAAAACTCTGTAACTTCCTTATTCTGCAGCATGTAAGAGTATTTTTCCTTAATGATTCAAACTCAACTGGTTTAAAAAAAGTAACCCTACCAGTGGTCTTGGAGCAACTACCATCTCCACAGCTGGTAGGACTCTCAGTGAGGGCTGAATGGAGCAAAACCAGACAATTTAGCTCAAACCCCTGGTAGCAGCTGTATGAGTCAGGACTAGGAAAACTTTTAGTGAGTGTCAGAGTTGTAAATGGAAGGGAGGGATGAGCTGCAGGTGGCAGATGATAATAAATGCGTGGTGAGGGTAGCCTGCCAAATTGCTTCTCTGGCAATGGTGAGATGATGTCCATGTGTTGGTGACAAGCTGCAGAGGAAACATTAGCCTGCTGCTTCCCATTCTGGGTCCAGGTCAGCTGGAGTTAGCCTCGGGTTCCCTGCAACAGTGCACCTTTTATTTGGAAGCCCCATCTCCCTTGTGGGGCTTTCACTACTCATCTTCATGATGTTCTAATAATAATAAGCTAAGGGCTATGGTGCCCTTGCGGCATTTTTTCCCCTCAATTTGGCCACACATGTCCACACTCTGCTCTGTTCAAGTGTTCACAACTGTAGAGGACGTAACTATGTGATGTGCCAGATATGTGGGTCACGTGGATGTTATCTGGAACAGAGGCAGAGCAACCCTGAATTAGTCATTTCCCATCAGTTTTTGTGGGAAGAGAATGACAATGGATCTCTTCAATCAGTTTTACCCCCAGACTGGAAACAATTGTGAAATGTCTGTGCCATCAGAAGTGTTCTGGGGGAACATTCCTTTTAGGCATCATGAGCTTGTAGTAGCAGAAAAAATTCAGTTTTCTTGAATAAAACTGGCTAACTTGCGGAACACCAAAGGTCTCAAAACTGACAAGAGCAGGTGACATCAGGATCACTGACTTCACTTTCTCTGCTGGCATTGGAGCTCTGAACTAGAATATGTTCAGGCTTGGCAAAAGCATTATGAACTTTCTTCACCCTCTCTAGATCTGGAAGGTTTTGTGCCTTTGACCATGAGCTCAAGTTCTTAATTCTAGCAGTAGTCCCCAGAAGGCATGTGATGTGTGGGCCTTTCACGATATTTTTGAATCTGAAGAGTTTCAACTTACAGTCCTACTGCAGCTTTTTAGGGAAGCAGATGAAGTGTTTAGTGCTCCATCCTATTACTTGAAGCTGTCAGCCATGCTTCACTTCTTGGTTGATGTGAGATAAATCTGCTGTACAGTGGTTGCTGTAAGATGTTGAGCTGCTGAGACTTTGTTGTGCCAAAATGTTTGTGTCACTTCAACTCTGTTGCTCTTCTGGACTCAAACCTGTGTCCTAAGGTAGCTGGAAAGAATAGTTATTCTCCCTGGACTGTTAAGAGATGTCTGATCCTGGAACCTCTTCTTCTCTCACATATGGCAGCTTTAAAGAGAAGATGGTAGGACTGCAGTATTAGTCACAATGAGAAAAAAACCAACTCAGATGTAAAGGAAACCAGAGGTATTCTTAGAAGCAAAATCTAGGGCATCTGGATTCAGTTCCTAGTTTCCTGCAGCTTATAACCATGTCATCAGTTCTGTGGTTGTTTTGGCAAAATAGTGTATTTTCAGTAGCTGTGGTGTGCTTTGAGACTGCAGTAAAAAGACAAGGAATAAATCCGTAGTTGGCACAGTAATAGATGCAAGAAGTTAATGATATAAGGCCAAAACTTTTGTCCTCTTCCTGTTTGCTGCAGGGAGGAAAAGCCTGAAGTGTTAGGTCTGAAGGTGAGACTAGACTTGCAGACACACAAGGAGTTCAGCGACAAGCAACAGGATTTTGCAGAAAGGAGCCTTTTACAAGTTAATCCATTTTATCAGGAGTTTGCATGCTCATAGCTTAATGCTGATTTTCTCTGTATCTACTGAAAACAGCTAAGAATTACTCTAGTGCTCCTTCAGCTGAAAGCAGCAGCCACACTTATGCTAGGCTCTATTTGAAGTGAACTCTTATGTTAAAAAGTTCCAACCTAGTAATATTTCTGCTCAGTGTTTCTGCCCTGAAGTGGCATCATTTAGTGTGTGAAAATGAAAAGAAGGTGAAAATTAACAGCCTGTCTTTTTTTGCCAACACTGTCTCTAACTAACACTTTACAGATCACTTATTTATCAGACTGAGAATAAGGCACAACTTTTTTTTAAGTAATGCTTCAAACAGCTTTCTGGGAAGAGTAAAAGATCTAAAAGGTGAGATTTTGTGACTTTTTTTTTTCTTCTAGCATATGGTCTAATCAGAATCTGGGCTTCTAGATGCAGTAATTTTGGTGAGGTTCTTTATAAGCCAAAGCAAATGGAATTGAAAGAGCTGACAACGTCAATCAGAATGACTGACTACTACAAGTGAATTTTTCTGAGCATTTGATCACATATTTCACTCATGGTTTATGAACATGAATCTTCCTACTTGATGCTGTTACCTTGTGAGATGCAAAGACAGTGCAAAACTTTATGCACCTGAATGTGCTTACTTCTCTGGCAGGCGTGCCACTAAAAGGATTCAAATGTCTTTGCACATCTGACTGGAAGACTGGGATCAAGACGCTAACGGAGTGGTTGCTCCTGAGGCTTGTGCAGAGACCAGAGGTTCGGTCTGAGCATTGGAATGTCCCTTGTGTTTTATTAAGGGACAGTTCTGACAGCAAACAGCTTGTACAATTCACAGAAAAACGCATTCTTGAAAATCATGGAATTACTTTTGTGAGGAACACAGTGGCACAAAACCCCAAGGCGGATGTGCCTCACAAGAAGATATTTACTGAGGACTTGCTGTGCCTCCCAGGGCCCTGTTTTTCTTGTACTGACACTGTGGCCTTGCTGCTAAATTGAAATTGTGACCAGCAACAAGAGGTGATATGAAATTAATGGCTGTAACATAAGATATTTCTTGCTGCTTTCATCTGAGTGTACCAAAAATTTCTGGCAAGGGCACTTAATTTTAGCTGTACTGGTCTTGAGTGGCTGTACTAAAATAACCACTTTTCTCAGAGCTCATTCAATCTTCTGGTATGTTTAAAAGTGAGTACAGAACAAACTCATTTCTAGTAAAAACACACTGTGGCTTTAGCTGGGTACAAGAGAACTGTTTCTAATGTATTAGATGGTTAATGGGCTGTGTCAGGCTTGTGGGGAGTAATGCACAGAACCAAGCTCATATATTGGTTGAACTTGGACTCCAATAAAGATACTCCTGAGTAGATTTCTGTGGTATGATTAAAATGTTTACAAACAAA
Source organism: Oriolus oriolus (assembly GCA_013400235.1). Lineage (NCBI taxonomy): Eukaryota > Metazoa > Chordata > Aves > Passeriformes > Corvidae > Oriolus > Oriolus oriolus. The sequence continues at coordinate 3,833,618 of VXBT01009500.1, read as the reverse complement.
ATTCCTTATATGCTTTTTGACATGTTTCTACAGTTCAGAGATTTTACTTAAGTCTGTTTACCAAAGCTGCTGTTTGGCTGTGTCTGGGTGTTTGATTGTGCCATTGATCTTGGGCTCCTGGGTCTGTAGAGAAGTTACTGGAAGGTGCTCAGGCTGATTTTTTTTTAAAATCTCCTATGCTACTAAAATTCCTGTCTTGTGGGTCCTGGGGGAAATAAAGAAAAATCCCCACAATTTCCAAAGTTTTGCTTTACTCTTACAAATGACTGATGGCTGACTGGAAAAGCTACTGGAGCTATGGAGTACCTGCCCAGCCTGTGGCTGTGCTGGCAGCTGGACCTTACTAGAAAATCACTTCTCTGGTGCCATTGGGAAAAAAGCCTTGAAGCATGAGATAGCTGGGAGCTCTGGGAGAGAATGAATTTGTTGCCAAATGCCATTCTGAGGAAAATGAAGCAGAGAAACATGTTTGGTGAACTTCTGCTGGGAAAAATTCAGTCCCTTTTTGGTTTTTCTCCAGAATGACCTTTGAGTTTTTTAAAAAAAATTAAACAGTATTTGAACAAAACACTTTGGTCTTATAAAACATGATGTCCTACTTAGAACTGAAGTGTTTCAAGATACTTGTAAGGGCAACTAAATGGAAGTGTACAGTGTATGCAGGCAATATTCTTAGGAAAAAAGGCTTTTATTCCTGTGCGCTCTACCTGATGTAAATTAACCTTTCCTGTGCCATAACCTGTAGCTGCTCTGGACTGCATAAACTTGCACAGGAACTGTGAAGGTTCCAGATATTTTCAGCAATGCTATTATGATAATCACATCATTATTGATTCCACTATAAGAATGTAGGTTAGTGTCTATTCCCCATTATACCAATCACTGGCAAACACAATCTATGGGCATTAATGTAGGTATGTGCTTTTCTGAGCACTTTGAGTAGTAGTCAGAGATGGAAGCTAGCATTTCACTTCTGATCTGATTCTGAATGCTCATTTTCTTTAATAAACTAAATAATAAACTAAATTAGTCCCATCTAATGCAGCTCTTTTCCAAACACATCTACTCAGTGAGAAGGAACTGGACAATCAAACATCCAAGTAGATGAATTACTGTTTTAGAGTTGGTAAACACAGAGTGTCTTCTATAGTTTATTTCTGCTTGACACAATTACAGCCTCCATTGGAGTGGCAACCAAGTGGATGCAGGAGTTTGGGGTTGGAGGGTGGGAAGGCAGAATAAAAGCTCTATTTGCCCTGCTTTCTCTATCCTGACAAGAACAGGAAATGACATTGTCCTGGTTTTTCAGCTGGGATAGAGTTAATTTCTTTTCAGATGGATTTATCACCATTATTTATTCCTTTCTAAAGCATCAGAGGTATATAAAACATTGTTCAATAGCTGGGAATGTGCTAAGAAAACACATCCTCACTACAGACCTTATAATTTAGAAGCCAATTGTGTACTCACAGGACAGTGCACTTCATTAAGTTGTCTTATTGGTCTAATAATTGCTTGTCTAATAAATGAGCTTGCTTTGTATGTTTAAGTTCTGCTCTTTGAATAGTGACCTCATTCTTTTGTCTTTGCCTTTTGTCAAGTATAGTGTGCAGGGTTTCTCTTTTGTGTTCATACAATACTGAGTGACAGCTCTTCTCTTTCTGAGCATCCATCTCTATTGCCTTTGCCAGAGAAAAATGGCAAAGAAAATTACACTCCCTATGATGGAGGTGCACTGGCTGATTTGGAAATAATTTTGAGAAGCACCTATCTCATATTTGTGGGATTAATTAAATATCTTCAAGTAAGTAAATGTGCCTGACTGTTACACAAGATCCAGTTGCAGATCAAGGTCTGCAACCATGATTTTTTAAACGCTGCACAGTTTTACTGAAACTAAGCAGGACAGTTGTTGAATTACATTTGGTATGTTAGCATGCTTTTCTGCAGCAATACTATAACACCTCCATGGATGGGCAGAATTTTATGCATTATTTCTACAGCTCTCTAAGCTGCTTCCATTGATTTTAGAATTGACAAGGAAGGAAACATTAAAGGAAACACAGCTGCCTGACCTAGCAAACCAAGGAAAGCATCCATGACCACCATCTGGATTGCATTCTGTCCATGTTACTGGTTTTACTGGTTGTCCAGTAAAGGTCTTGCAGAGTTCTCTGTTATTGTTTGAAAACACAGGAAATTTGCTAAAAAGTGTGTAGCATGGTGCAGGCACCACAGCATTGATATTCGAGATCCTGTGAAGCCTGGAGACTACAGGCATGAAGCTTTGCTCTGTGCTGTAGAATGAATGCATGGACAGACAAGACTGCCCTGGACTGGTCACTCCCATGTTTAACACAAACACTCCTTATGAAGAAACTTGTTTGTGTCTTGCTGAGAAATGCCAGGAATGCGTGGCAACATCAGGCAGAATCCCTTGCTTGTGGGGAGACCCTGATGAGATGGCTTAAGTGTAAAAACCCTCCTCTGGATTGGGTTTTTTACAGCAGCTGGGAAGGGTAAATGGCACAACAGCTTTGTGCTGCTCACTGTGGTTTCAAGTGGACAACTTGTGTCACTTTCTTGCTGCGTCTTTGTGTTCAGGCCACCTGCGCAATAGCAATCCACCTGCTTGGATTCTCCTCTCCTCACAAGAGAAGGACCCAAAACTTACACTGCAGGAAGAAGTCAGTGCATTTTTCTCATTACTTGTCACCTGTTTCAAGCAAATATTGTGTTAGACACCTTCAAATTTATTGTAGGGGACTGCTCTGAGAGGATCAGCAGAAGGTGTAAAACATTGATTTTGGAGCTTATGAGAAGCTTGCAGTCAGGTTTTGGTGAGCTATTCGAGATTCTTAAGCATTTGCTGTGTAATAAATCCCAAACCTTCTGAACAGTTACTCATCTAATATTTTAATGAGGGGAAAAAATGCTGGGCACCATTAAGCATTTAACAAAGGAGGGGGAGCCTCAGTAGCCAGCAGAAGCCTGGTAACTTGAGCACGGCCCTATTTACCACAGCTGTTTGAGCTGCAGACTGATGTGAGTTTAATTAGAGCTCAAGCAGAAGATCCCTGTTCTCTGAAACAAGACTGGAGCATGTGGCTTCTTAATGAAGCTGTGGTATCCATCATGGACAAAGTGCTCAACAGACAGCAATTTGCTGGTTCAGGGACTCTGTAAACTGCTGCTCATCTACTCCTTTCCTGCTGCCACAGCTGATTTTGCTCAGGTGTCTCGGGTTAATGTGTCTCAAGGCAGCAGCATTTCAGATACCTGTAGGAATTTATGCAAATCTATAGGGCAGCAAGGCAGGGCTCACAGAAATGAAGGGCATCAAATGAGAAGCTTTAGATGATCAGAAACCTATGCTTTGCAATTCCTCTGCATCATTCTGAAAGATGGTGCATTTGACCTGCTTGAACACCCTTTGGGGGAAGGCCAAAAAGGCCCAGGCCAGTGTCAGCACAGCTCAGCTGCACTCTGCAGCAGTTTCATGAGGAAGAGCCAAGCCAGAGCACAGGTGAGCAGCTCCCAGCTGAAGCTTTGAGCTGTGTAATACTTGCCTGCGCACCACAACTGTACCTGCATCTGTAGAAACTGATGCAGTGAAAGCCACCTGAAATGGCGTTGGTGCACAGTCTTCCCAGGCTTCTCTCTCAGGTACTGCAAAAAGCTGGCTCATGGTGGGAGCTTCATGTCTTGGGGTGGTCTAAACAGATGGTGGAGCCTCAGTAATAGTGGAGCCCCAGTGACTGCTGAAGCAACAAGCTGTTGGTACTTTATCTACAAATTCTTGAGATGTTATGGGGGATGTTGTACCAAATACTTAGCCATTCAGATAAAGCACTTTCTTTCAAAATTCTTGAAAAATGATAATTTTAACTGTTACTGAGTAGTCAGTATTTGTGTTTTCTGCTGCTGCTAATGGGTGGATCAGACACATCATTTCAGAAGCCTAGACTCACTAGGCATATAGCTGTTCTTATGTCTGCTTCACTTCACTTAAATTTTTCCAGTGAAGTGTGCGAATCTCCGCATACCAGAAGTAATTCTATCACTAGAGGGTTTGACCTTTCCACTGCAAGTGAAACACCTGAAATCAAGCTAAATAATGTCCTTAAAGGACAGTAGATTGAGTAAAAAATTGTCTAAGATTTATTTAGTGTCTGCTTAACAGGTTAGACAGCTGGGCGTAGGTTAAAATGGAAACTGGACATTAGAGATAATGGGATTCAAATTTTATGTCAGATGCTCCTCTTTGCTCTGAAATTTGCTGACCTAAAGACTATGGGAGTTCCTACTCCTTTAAGGGAGGCTTTCCTCATGCTGCTCCTAGCATTGCTGCTTCCTTCCTGGCTGAAGGTTTGTTTGGTGTCACTGTGTACCCAGCATAAGATGTGAAAGATGCTTTTTAAACTAGTGTCCTCAAACACGGACACCTCTGAAAGCAGTGGAGAACATTTTTCCATCTGTCTTTGGTCTTAAGTTTCTATCAGTGCAGAATTCAGTTTGGGATTTGCTTTTGGGGAGAGAGTGACTCCAGAGGAAGATGAAAGAACATCCCCCTGCTTTATATACAACAGATGTAATTGCATCATGCAGCTCACTAGTGGGAAGTGTTTCTCTATTGAAGGTAATGAAATCCCCCCTAGAGAACAGAGGAGGCATCTGCCTGACTGGGTTGGCTCAGCTTTCTGCTTCTGAGTGGCAGAACACTTCAGCAGTTGTTCTGAAGTTATGCGAGAAATAATTTTGGGATTGAATGGCATTGATCTCCCCCCCAAAGCCAAACTGAAACCTTCATGCACCATTTCTTTGCAGATTTCATAGCAGATTGAGTCAAATATTTAGACTGGGCTGTGTCAGCAAAAACCTTCCCAGCTGGAAGTGCGTAGCTGTGCCTGAGAAATTAAGTTTTTTCTGGGGATCCCACTGGCTCTGTCCCTGCTGGAAGTTCTGACTGTTGAACCCTGTGGTGCCTCTCATGGGATCAGAGCTGGAAGCTGAGCTTTTCTTCACTGGACAGAGCAATTCAGTGAGCACCTTGCATCTGTGAAGTGCTGGAGCATTTACCTTTTCAGATTAATTCTGATGGGAATGCCATTTGAGGAAAAGAAAAGCACAGAATTGTATATGTCCAGTATTTCATTTATTCATGATAAACATGTTTTTGGTCTCTTTAGGAAAACTGAAAAACCAATTACTTTTAAGCTTACCTGTTCTCATAGAAAAGCTCAGTAGGAGTTGGAGCTATGCTAATTTATAACAAGTTTCATGCCATAATATAAAATTTAGCATTCTGGTGCCAGCACTGAAAATTTCTGGGATGTAATTATTCCCTCAATTCTACTTGGCAGTTCAAGGAAAAGTTATAGAAAGAAGATTATACCATCTACAAATTCCAAAGGTGGTTATAACTGTTCCTTTAGGATGTGTTACGCTTCTGTAGTGCCTATTTCTTTTACACGTGTTGTAATTTGGAGAGATTTTCTGGGGAAAAGTGAAAATATTTGTTTTAAACCTACTACCAGCATTTAAACTGCCTAATACTCACAGAAACATGCTTTTAAATGACAGTGAAAATTACCACACTGTTTCTAGCCACTACATCTGTGCTGGCGAAGGCCAAAGTATCAAACAGGATAAAAAGTGGAACCTGAACAGGCTCTTTTTTATTGCTCAAACTTAAAGAAAAAATAAGATGCACAATGAAAAAAAAAAAGGTGCCTGCTCTTAAATACCAAGCTTGTTCTCATAGAAGAGCTTTATTTTAAACTAGTGATGTTTCTTTGAAGCTTTGGAAGTAATGCAAGCAGTCTGAGGCTTAGGCAAGATGAAGCCCACACAAACCTGTTCACCTGAAGTTCAGCGTCTGAAAGCTCTGTAAGAGCTAACAATTGCAAAGCAGTTTGAATCTAGTGCTTGTTAAATTGAGAGTTAACTGGCATGTTTTTAAACAGAACACAGCCTGTGCTGTGTTCTCTTTAAGTGTGCTCACTGATGAGTAACTGAACACGTGTTTGGGTGGAAATTGAATCTGTGTAGGTATCTGACTAATTGATCTGCAGATGCTAAAAGTAGTTAAGTGTTGAGGTGCAGAGAGCACAGAGTCCATTTCTGCAGGAGGAAACGAGGTGTTTTCAGTACTGAGAAAAGTACTGCTTTTTCTGCTACTGCTTGCAATTAACTTTAATCACACCTTTGTGTTGAGTGGTAATGAGGAACATGGTCTGAAAATGTGGTTCAAAGGGGAAAGCTGCCTTTGCTCTGCACCAGTGTTACTCACTAGAACTGCAGGAATCTTTGAAGAGACTGGATGAGGGCAGTATTTTCTTGCTGCAGAAACAGAAAAGGTGTTGGGATAAAGTGGGGTTGAACGCTTAGATAAAGCAAAGAAGAGAAAAGTGACTCCCTACAGCTCAGTTTGGAGGTAAGAGGGGGAGGCTGTGGAAAATGGCTGCAAACTGACAATAAAACAAAGATTGGCGCAGAGCTCAGGAAAGTCAATAGAAGCTTTACAGAACCTGAACAAAGTACCCCATGTACCTCCATCCCTTTTTTTCTTTTTTTTAATGGTTGTTTAAAGTGAGACAGGGACATACATGGAATTAAAAATCAAGGTGTAACTTAGAGTTAGACCTGTGTGGTTGAGTTATTTCTCATGTGCAGTTGTGGAAGTGAGCTGTGTCTGGGTGTTCATCAGACACAGAAAGCAGCCCCTAGCAGGGAAGCAGAGTTCGTGCCCATGTGAGAAGAATAAAGAAGCTGCAGAGATTTTTAAGGTACTCTGACTCAAGGAGGCCACTCTTTCTGCACTTGGATTTGAAGAAATTTTCAGAGCATTGTCACGGTAATAGAGATGTAAACAGTACAGATCTGAAAGCTCTTGCATTATAAAATGCAAAGTGCGCAAACAAATTGTCACTAATTTCACTTTTCTTGTTCTGACATGTTGAAAAACTCTTCCCAAACAGTTCTAAATTCTCATGTTCCCTTGTCCCATAAAACTTTTATAATCTTGTGTCTCCTGATCTTAGAACTCATACAAATACACAGCTTTTGCAGTATCAGACCCCATAAAAGCTGTGGGAATCTTGACTGTCACTAGCACAGCTCATGACATGAGTGTTAATTAAAAAACAGCAACAAAAACTTGTCTGAAAACTCTCTCTCCTATGTCTCAGCTCACTCCAAGAACTCAAGATGAACAGGACTATACTGTCAGCCGCACTTAATCTTTCTTATATGCCAAAAAGAGTTGGAATTTGCACCAAGAAGCTCATGGGGAAAGGAAGACTTGATTCTCCATCTGTGCAGGCGTAATCCCAAAGCTCATGCCCCGGGGCGGTGATGCTGGTGGGTGGGTGAGAGGACTGCTGAGTTTGTGCCAATGAGCCAGATCTTCAAATAACCTTCTTCCCATAGGTTAGAGAAGGGCTTGGAACAGGGGAGGTGTTCACCCACCTGCCGGCCTTGTTCCCTGTGACAGCACCCTGAACCAGAAACCCTGGAGTGAACCGAGGCAGAGCTGGTTTGGGCTGGGGCTGGGCAAACCAGCAGGCCCAGGGATGAGGCAGCAGCAGCAGCTTGTGGTGGTGATCAACAACCCAGCGTGGTCAGGCTCTTCTGGCAGTAGCTGGGGTTGCACCTCTTGCCTACACCACTGTCATGCTCATCTGAGGTGTGCTGGGTGCACCCGTGGAAAGGGAGGATCCCTCAATTGCTTTCCACTGACAGCAGGTTCGCGAGTCTTTCTGCAACTGAGAGTATGGGAGGGAATTGCTTAGCTTAGCTACTGATTTCAGTGGATTTTCCTCCTTAAGCGGATTAGTCTGGCCCTTGGTGGTGTTTGTTTCTCCTTATTACGCTTCTGAATTTGAGCAATGGAAATTACAAACAAAGCTGCAGAGATTTGCACCAAGAAGCTCATGGAGAATCAAGTCTTCCTTTCCCCATGAGCTTCTTGGTGCAAATTCCAACTCTTTTTGGCATATAAGAAAGATTAAGTGCGGCTGACAGTATAGTCCTGTTCATCTTGAGTTCTTGGAGTGAGCTGAGACATAGGAGAGAGAGTTTTCAGACAAGTTTTTGTTGCTGTTCTTTGTTACTTAACCACAGGGCATAATGTGCCTTGCCATGAGATAGGAGTGTTGGCTCGCTCTTAGGGTGAGAACAGACACACTTTATTTGTTGGGAATATGGCTGCTTCAATTGGTTGGTAATGCACAGAATTTAGGGGTGCTGCCTGCACAGAACTGCCTTTTCCTGTAAGTCACTCCTCTCATTATGGCAGAGAATGAGGTAATTTGAAAATTATTGTGCTTTTAATTAGAGAAATCTACCATCCTTGCTCTTTTACCTTCAAACACCTTTGTGTAGCAGCACATTGAAAGGCCATTTCTGGCAATTATAGTTACATAGAATAAATCTGGTGAGATTAAGGTATAAGACAATAAGAAACAACAACGAGGATATGCATTCTGTTCCTGTTGCATGCCCACTGAATGGGAAACATTCCAATGAGGATCCCTATCGATTCTTGGCTCCCAGCTCAGGGGAAAATTTTCTGAGATTGTGGTTTTGCAAAGTACTTGTTTGAAGAGATGGTTCCAAGATAAGAAAAATAAATTATTTTAATGAATATTTGAACAGGAGGTATTTATTACATGTCCTGTAAAAGGGAAGAAAGGAAAATGCTAAACTTTCCAGGAGAGTTGTGCAAGTCTCAGTTCTTCAGTTCATGCCTTTTGGCATCCATTATTCATGGGATGTCCTACATTCACCCTTCCAGCAAACTACATTCACTCTTTCCTCTTCCCCTGTGCTGCATTCCAAATTTGGCTTTTTTTTTTTTTTATTTTTCCTGAGGTACTGCCATAGCATATACAGTACATAAGGCTAGAAAAGCTTTAGAAATATAATTGACCTCTATGAATTATTTACAGAAAGGCCCAAAACTCACTAACTCCAAGCAAAGAGAAATGGGCAAGGATAAAGGCGTGTTGCAGAGTGATTGAGGAAACCCTGAATAGTGTTTATTAATTTATTAGAATCCACCTTCACTGATGAGACGCTGTCTGGACTGCTCTGCTCAGATCTGTTTCCTCCTACAAGCTCTCTGAGCTTGGGGAAGTCACATCACTGTCATTCAGTGAGGAGAGGTGTCCCTCAGGGCTCTGCATCGGGGCAGGGGCCAATAATGCCTCTGTCAATGACATGGTGGGGCTGAATGCACCTGCAGTGAATTTGGACAAGTTCCTGGGCACCTCACGAGGTTCAACAAGGCCAAGTGCAAGGTCCTACACCTGGGTTGGGGCAGCCCCTGCTTATCAACACAGGATGAACAGATGGAGAGCAGCCCTGCCCAGAAGGATTTGGGGGTGCTGGTGGAAGAGAGGCTGGACATGAGCTGGCAATGTGCACTCACAGCCCAGAAAGTTCACTGTGTCCTGGGCTGCATTAAGAGAGGAGTGGTCAGCAGGGTGAGGGAGGGGATTCTGCTGCTCTTCTCTGCTTGGGTGAGACCCATCCGGAGTGCTGCATCCAGCTCCTGGATCCTCTGCATGGGAAAGACATGGATCTGTTGGAGTGGGTCTGGAGGATGACCGTGAAAATGACCAAAGGCGTGGAATGCCTCTCCTATGAAGATAAGCTGTGAGAGTTGGGGCTGTTGAGTCTGGAGAAGAGAAGCCTCTGGGAAGAACCTTACTGCAGCCTTTCAGTACCTAAATGGGCTTGTAAGAAAGATGGGGACAGGTTTTTTGGTTGGACGTGTTGCAATAAGGTAAGGGCTAATGGCTTTGAAATAAAACAGGGTAGATTCAGGTTAGATACAAGGTATAATTTTTTTACAAGCAAAGTGGTGAAACACTGGAACAGTGCTCAAAGAAGTGGTAGATGGTCCTGGGAACATTCCAGGTTACGCTGGATGGGGCTTTGAGCAAGCTGATCTAGTTCAAGATGTCCCTGCTTGTTGCAGGGGAGTTGGACTAGATGATCTTTGAAGGTCCCTTCCAACCCATGCTACTTAATGGTTCTATTTTATTTAAAGTGACCTGAAGAAGAAGCAGTCATTGAAACAATGGGTGTATAGTCTCTCTAGCATAAATACGTTTACTGGCTTCTCAGAGCACTGACAAAGGCTATGTCCTGTTTATTTAAGAATTAGATGACCATTTCTGGAAATACCTTTTTGGACTTGACACTAAGAGTACAAACCCTTGGTTTATAATGCTTGACTGGCCCTGCCTCGTTGCCTGGAATGCACTCTAAAATAGGAGAAGGTGCTGAGCTCAGCTGCTCTCAACTCAGTGCTGTCTTCAGATGGAAGCATCGATGTGTGCATGCACATGGGCTCTGACAAAGAAAGGCAGAGATCCTTGCAAATCTGGTGGATGCTCACTGTCACTAGCACTTCTGCTGCTGCCTCTAAGACCAGAAGTAGTTTGACATAGTTATATTTTTTTTTTTTCAATTTAACTTTCACCTTAAATGTCTCATGGCAGCCTGTGTCTACAGCAAATGCCTCTGTGCTACAAGCCATTTTAATGTCTATCACTAATGTTTTTTGAGGTATTTATCCTAGTGCTCTGGATATTTTTTATTTTTGAGGTGCTCTCTGGAGTGGTTAGCACACTCTGATTTGATAAAATGTAACACGTGCTTTCTTCTGACTGATTGTTGTTGTCACTCACTACATGTTTGCAGTTTCTGCAGAGGCACAGCTCTCTGCAGTCTGCCAGGCAGTGCCTAGAGCTTGTGGCTGCTGACTGCCAGCTTTCATCAGCAGTGAGTAGAGAGAAAGCTGCCCTTTCCCAAATCACTTTACTTGCACTCATATTGCTTATATAATTTGTTTCTCTTAAGTGTTAATCTCTTTCTCTGGTGATCAGAGCGCCAGAAGCCTGTGCTGCTCACTTCAGTTACTGTTCTGTGAGCTATTGAGGGCTCCGGGTCTGAAAACAAAACACCAAAGATTTCCTTTTGCTTCCTTGCCTTTCTCTTTCACATGGCTGTGCTCATAGGGGTAGTTAATCCCTTTAGTCTAAAGAGAAAGGAGATTTAGGTATATTCTCCCTAATCTAAATACAGTGATGTTTATGGGTGTCTGCAGTTCAGTGGTCTTAACAATTTTAATCCGGATTGATGCATGCTGGAGTCAAACAGCTATATTTTTCTCACCTAAAAACCCTATAAACTACCCCTGCTGAACCCCCTTCCACCACCTCCTACCCCTCCATTACTCCCAAAAAATCCCAAACACTTCTCTTTCCACCCTAGCCTTTCCCCCCATAGCTTAATTGCACTCTAATTATCATCCTGTGAGAGGAAGATTCCCTCAAAGCCCATATGCTGTGTGTGCATTCGGGTTATCTGAGCATAACAGAACCAGTTCTTTTAAAGGAGTGGTGTGGAATACATGAAAGAAGACAGCAGTGACCAGGCTCAGACCACAAGGTCAGGATTTGTCCTATTCACAATTTTCATCCAGTTCATCATAAGTGAGAAATAATGTTAATTTTACCCCCATAATTCCGATCCTACAACTTTACCCTTCCTACTTGAAGGATTTGTGTGCTTACTTAAGAAATGCTTTTGTTTCTGGTGGGAAGCCTGTAAGAATTGTACCTAGAGAACAACTTCTTTATTTTGTGTATGGCTTTTCCTGTATGTTTTGGGAACTGTGGTGGGGTAGTTTTTGTGTTAGAGGTGTCACCTTCTCCACCTTACATACAACATCCTATTTCTCTTCAAGTGGATCCCAGATCTCATCAATGGGGTGAGCCTGCTCCTGATGCCAACAACACCCTATTGGCCTTTCCTTTGCTTCTCAAATAATCTCACAAGTTTAGCCAAGGACTGTGGAAAAAATAAGGCATATAAAATGAGAGAAAAAGAAACTAAATGTAATTAGTGAGAAGGTATATCCGGACATAGATTTGTCAAAGGGATCTAAGTGTGTGAGGGTAGCTTTGTGTGAAAGTAGCAGTGCACAACCTTCCTGCTTCAGCCTAGCAGCTGGGGCTGAGATGGATGGTTATCCTGTTAGGGGTTAGAGGTTGACTCTGTTCAAAACTCCTTATCTTTGTTATGAGTCCTACAAGGACATGGTGATATCTTTATCTCTCTACCAAACCTTTCTGGAACGTTGCAAATGGCTGTCTCCTTGTCAAGTTTCAAAGCCAGAGTTAGCTCAAGAAAATCCATCAGAAACCCAAAGCACAGTGGATTTCTATATAAAGCTTGTCAAAAGTTGCCATGAAAGTGCAAGAAGGTCATTTAAACTTATATTGCTTTTCTTTTCTATGGTATGCATACTTAGCTGCTTTTAATTTACTGTGCCCTCTTCCTTATTTTTGCTGTTTTTTCACTCCCACACAGGTTTTTATGATTTGATAAAGAACAGGCTGTTCTTACTGGAAGTGGAAAAAACAGGCTTCTTTTACTGGAAAAGGGAGGTAAAAGAAGGTCTACCCCTCCCTTCCCAAAAGGAAACCAATAAAGTTCTAAAAAGGTTGAGTGGCAAGTGCCTATATCGGGGATGCTTGACCAAGATTTCAAAAAGAAAGAAAATGCAAAATTATTGAACTACTGATTGCAGTTTTAAAACCACAAGCCTGTGGAAAATAGCTGTTGTTATCCAAACTGTATGTCTGTTCGTTTTAATGCGTCCTTTTGGGGAAAAGTTGCAGTTCTTCGTTTTTACGCAAGTAAATATACGTATTTGTGAAGGGAAATGACCTGGATACTGTGGTATAGCTAGTTTCCTAAAAACCGCTTTTGTTTTGTTTTAGCCAGAGGTTTCTGTCACCGATTGTGCTGTGATGCATTGTGAGAGATGGCTTGAAAAAAAAATCAGTCTGTGCAAAAGTGTATGTTCATAATTGTAGGGAAAAGGGGTGAGAGGAGAGAGAGAATCAAGACTTCATGCAGGAGCAGGAGGAGTTCACCATCCTGAATTTCAGAACATGAAAGTGGCAAAACAATTCTATGTCAGTAAAGCAAAGTAATGAACATGAGGAAGAATCTTTGCCTGACTGAATGTGCACAGTGATGACAGGGCTTGGAATGAAATATTGTCATTCAGGAAAGAGATGGTGAATGATGTTTTCAGTCAGGACAAGAACATGAAGGCCAAATGAAATAATGTAGAAGGTCTGAACAAAAATAACTTTGAAGGCAGTGTCAGCAATATAATTACGTGCTATGTAGAAAGTGTTTTGAAGGCCAAAAATACAGATGGTTTGAAAAGGCCATGGAAGTAAGATCCATCAAGAGTTCTTAAGGAGAAGACGGCAATGCAAACTCCTTGTGCTGGTTTTGGCTGGGGCAGAGTTTTCTTCGAAGTACCTGGTATGGAGCTGTATTTTGGGTTTGTGCTGAAAACAGCGTTGATAATAATAAAGATGTTTTTGTTACTTCTGAGCAGTGCTTGCACAGTCAGGGCCTTTTCTGCTCCCCACTCCACCAGTGAGCAGCCTGGGGGTGCACAAGGAGCTGGGAGGGGACAGAGCCAGGACAGCTGACCACAGGGATATTCCAGACCATATGGCACCCTGCTCAGTACGTACAGCTGGTGAAAAAGGAATGGAGGGATGTTGGGAGCGATGCTGTTTGTCTTCTCAAGTAATCATTGCATGCAATGGAGCCCTGTTGTCCTTGAGATGACTGAACATTTGCTGATGGGAAGCAGCGAATGAATTCCTTGTTTTGCTTTGCTCATGTGCACGGCTTTTGCTTTAGAGGTCACGGTGTCTTTATGTCAACCCATGAATTTTCCTACCTTTACTCTTCTGATTCTTTCCCTGTCCCACTGACAGAGGACTGAGTGAGAAGCTGTGTGGTACTTAGTTGCCAGCAGGGGTTAAACCCTGAGAATTCTGCTCTCAAGTTTTCCCCCACAGGGTTTGCTGGGAATGCAGATTGTAGATCAGGTATAAAGCTACTTCTTCAAGCATGTGTTGGGGGTTTAGTACTTAAAAGACACTCTAGTTTGTTACAAGCAACTGCTGAAAGGTTAAGAGCCTCTTTTGTTTGCAAAAAAATAGCCAAACAACTTCTTCAAGCAAGGGGTTTCTGGGAAAGGTTAAATACTCTGTGTGTTTTCACAAGCTGAAGTGTAAAAGCTCTTTGGGAAGATCAGTGCAACAAAGGAAGGACAAATCCTCAACGTAACTGATTAACCTGGAGCTTTGCTATGACAACTATGTGTGCACCTCTTCCATGCCACAAAACCAAGCGAGGGAAGGGCTGCTTTCAGTTTCAAATGACACAGAGTAGCAGGCTCTTACCTTATTTCTGGGCAGAGGGATAACAGTGAGAATGTAGAACTTTCTCTATGAGGCTAGATTTTAAATTGATTTTAAATTGTCCTCATTCATCACCACTTATGTATCATATGATGTCAGCAGCAGGAGTGGAAATAAGCTCAGATCCCCAGTTCTCCACCTGGGGTAAAACACAGTACTGGAAAAGAATGGTGTTTCTGGTGTATGAAGATGTTATGAGGAAAGTCTTTGAGGTTTAACCCAAAAGTGAGGGGAAACTTGGGCAAAGGTAGGTAGCCCTTATGGAAGGCAACAGAAGAGAGTGCAATCAAAAAATGGTCAATAGTCTGTTAACAGAAGGGTCTGAGTAGGAGATCTTTTGAAGGCATTCCCATAGTAGGAAGAAAATGGTTTTCTAGCTCAATACTCCTTTTCCTTGGAAGTGAACATTTTAACTAAAGTCACTGAGATCATGAAAGACATCATGGGTAAAGAGCCTCACAGTTTAAAAGGTCAGAGCTGAAGAACTAAGGAAACTCATTTCAGGAGGAACTTTCCTCAGTCTGACATTTAAATGCAGAAAGTTAACAGATGTCTTTCTGGACAAGAAAGAATTTCACATGAAAGTTTCACGAATCCCAAGAAAAATGGAGATTTGCAGTTTTAGTAAGAGATAAAGTGAAACAACTGAGAGGTTATTTATGAATGATGAATATTCTTTTCAAGGAGTAAAAGTCATCACTGTGGTAGCAGTAATAGAAAATGTCTTGCTGAGTGACAGAGAGATATTGTCAGCAGAAGAATAGGGAAGTGATTTGCTGACTTTCTTTAGTCATAAAACTTTCTCTTTTCTTCTGTCAAGTGTCAGTAGAAAATATCTTTTATAGTATGGTCAGTTAAAAAAAAATTGATCCACATGATGATAAAATAGAAGGGTTTCTTCTCTGCAAGTGGATTATTTCTCAAAGCTTTAACTTACTTCAAATGCAGGACAATGTTTTATTGTCATCTGTACCTCCCCCATCTCAGGCTTTGTAGCCCAGAGTTCAAGGCTGTCTGAACCTCCCAAGCAGTGTGACATAAGGGTTTTCTAAGTACAAATTCCCACTTGAATTGTAGCATCCTGTTTGATGGGGAAAATGTCCACTCTGATTCTAAATATATTCTTTGGTGTAGAAATGACCACAGATGACTAATTTTGGGTGAACAGTCACAACATCTTTTTTGTTGGTGGAAATAAAAATGTACTTTTATTTTTAGTCTGAATACATTGTCCTGGCAGTGAAACAGCCTGAGAACATGGACTGGACATTAAGAGTCCTGGCTCTTTCTGATCATGCAAGAAAGTTCCCCTTCAGACTAATTCCTTCAGCTCCCTACTCCTCTTTCATTCCTCTAATGTGAGGATGATAATACCAATGCCCTTCCTTGCCTGTTTCTTTGCAAAGCAACATGAAAAATATCATTGTGTGACCAGCTCACTGCCATTACCTGCTGCTGACTGAGGATGGCTGGCTATTCCTTTTCAAATAAAAACTGGGTGCTGAAATGTGTCCTTACCTTTCTGCCTGCACTGGGCCTAGGACATACCTGAAGTGGGGAGTCCAAGCACTGTCTTTGATTGCTGTCCAAATAACCAAAATACAGAAAGAGAGCACTTGTAGGCTGTGTCAGCATAGGGAGAAAGGTGTTCTTTATAGTCTGGTGTTGGGTCTAAGCAGATCATTGACAAATCGTGGTCAGGTTTAGTGGGTTTTGCTGCCTCCCTGCTCCAAAGCACAGAAAGGTCTCTCGTTGGCTTTGTGCCTTCAGAGGCAAGAGGCTTGTTTAATTAGCAAGACAGAGTGTAAAAAACAGAGTTATGAATTTGAGGGTGTTGGGCGTGTGGGAAATCAGGAATCGAGTCACCTTAAGAGCTACTTGGAATTTTCATAACAGCAGAAAAGGTAGAATTTTTTTCATGGAACAAAGTTTCTTTGGAGATACCTGAAGACCAAAAAAGTATATGAAGACCAAAAAAGTATAATAATACAAGGTTTATCATAGTGCTACTGCATTATAAAAGATAGTGTGCTTTTCAACATCACTTTCGTTCTGTGATGTGAGAAGCATAATTCTCTACTGCAAAAACATTATTGCACAACTCTAATGAAATACTTCAATTAATTTTTTGAGAGATTTCAGAGTCTTCTCCTGTACAATGGTTTTACCTGTTTGTTCTGAGATAAAGAGAGAGGAAAGGAAATCTTTGCCAAAACTATACTTTTCTACTGGAAACTTGGTCTAAGTCTTTATCTCCACGTGTTTGACTAGGGCAGAAGTCCCTGCCTGAATCATCTCCTTCTGGTGGACAAAGTTCTAAATAATATCTTGCATTTTAATGGCTGCAAATTGCAAAGCTGCCAAATCTCTTCCTGTGCAGTCTTATCTGGAAATTTTTTTTAGAAGCTGTTTGACCCTGCAAGCCCTTCTGTTGTCTTTTATGTTTTCAGAGAGAAGAAAGGGTTTTGAAAAGTCAATGACCCATTGTGCTAACAGGTTGCTGACTTGCATTAAAATAAGATTGAAATTTTATTCAGTTCTTCATTTAAAAATCCTAAGAATCTTGCTGAGGTTTTGATTATACTGAGCAACATCATCAACATTTGTGAATTTTTTTGAAGAGAGTAAAACCACAGAGAGAGGAGTTTGTTTTCTTAAAACAACTGCCCTGTCTTAGAAAACCACCCTGCATTCTTATACAGCCACTAATGCTGCCAGCTAGAAACCCTAAAAGTAATTTATTCTGCTTCTTCTTGCCAAAAGAACATCCTGCAACACAGTATAAGGTTACAGCTCATCTAGCTGAACATATACCTGGAGCACTGAGAAGCTGATGATGACCAAAATTTTGTCCTGCTCATGAAATGACTTTTCACAATTAAGGTATAAAGTACAGTAAAAAATTTAAAACCTACTAAACAAAGCCGTGATTTAAAAAAAAAAACCCTAACAAACTGGTCAGGTCTCAGATGATACTTAAGATTACATTTTATCAGGCTTAAACTGGAATGTTCAATAACTATAAACTGCAGCAATACTTTTGCTAATAAGCAACACTCTGGTTTTGAGTTTCATATATTTTTCTTGCTACTGATTAGGTTTTTGTCTGTAATTAGAAAAGCTTAAATCTTCCTCCGTGTTTCAGAGTTGGTAGTCACTCTGCTTCAGCAATAAATTCTAATTTCTATATTTGAGTAGTGTAGAATTAAATTTTCTAATTTTATATAGTTTGGGATTCTGGAGAAGCATTAGGATAAGATTTTAATAGAAAAACCTGAACTATGGTGACTGCATGTCTTTTCCTGCACAACTAATATTGCAATAAACTCTCTCAAATTTGCTTCCTTTGAATTTTTGCTCTTGCTTGAACTGAACACCCAGCATCTGCTGTGACTGCAGACCCAGGCTGAAGCCTTTTAGCTGTTTGCAGTATGATTATTATCACTAGCTGTTTATAAAGAATGAGAGGGAGAGAGCTGTAGGCAAGGTCTTGGTGAAACAGCTGACATTTGTCACTAAGGGATATGTGGTTGCTTTCTAGGTGACAGCTGAATGTGTATTTTTGTATTTTGGTTTTTTTCTTGCATTGGAAGTGGTGCAGGGATTATGAGAGGACCAACACACTGCTGTCACAACTATAATCACAGAATCGTCTGGGTCAGAAAGGACCTTAAAGATCCACTAGTTCCAACCTCCCTCCCACGGGCAGGGACACCTTCCACTAGTCCAAGCTGCTGAAAGCTCTGTCCAGCCTGTACTTGAACACTCCCAGGGACGGGATATCCACAGCTTCTTTGGATAACCTATGCCAGTGCCTCAGCACTGCTTGTGCCAGCACGTGGGACATGTTGGTGTGTGGGAAGGGGAATCCCACGGTGCAGCCACCCAGCTCAGCAGTTTGAGGTGGTGTTCACAGGCAGGCTGGCAGTGAGGTGTGCTGGGCAGAGAGGGCTCACAAAAGCTCGTCTCCCAGCAGTATAAACAGATCTAGTGACATCTCTGCTCAGTCTCCTGATTTCTGAGCATTGCCTGTTGTCCTTTCCCGGGGCTCCACAGACATCTGGTTTCCAGCAAGCTGAAAGTTTAACTGGAAATGACTTCCTATAAGTTGGTGCCAGAAAAGTCAAGAAAACATTATCATATTTGATTTCTCTTATTTCATAAAATTAAGTTATGTTTATAGGAACAATTTTTTTTTATTATAAAACTGAAATGTTTTGTTCTCAACGGACACAGTTGGGTAAAAGTTGGCCTGTGCCTGGTGAAAGTAAAAGCTTACAAATCAGTAGTAAATAGTCAGAAAAATGAAAACAACCTCTTATCAGGTTTTGTACTTTGCTGAACAATAAATAACCTCATAGTGTGATGTATTATTTTCCTCCTTCTTTTCATTGTGCCTTTGAACTAAAGAATGTGTTCTTATTATGCACCCAATTACACCACTGCTGCCTTACATGGCATTTTTCTGGGTAAACAAAGCTAATGGATGCATGGTCTATACTTAAAAGCTATTCTCAGTAGTGGGACATTCTCTCCTCCTCCTCCACACTCCACTGCATCAATGGCCATGGTCACACTGTGCTAATTACATTTTTTTCTTACATTTATTTATAAAAACAAAAAAAAGGCCAGCAGAGAGGCCCTCCTCGGTTGCCTAGGTTATTCCATAGGCTACCAAGCTGCCTCTGTGGTATCTGCAATTATGCAGTAAAGCCAAACCACGAGGTAAAGAACCCCACAGTGGTCTCAGTTCCAGGAATGTCCCTCACCACTCTGTGGGCTGAATTTTGCCCTCTACTACTGCCTAGTGCTAGGAGTGAAACAACTGTCACTTATTTCTGTAACTAAACAGCAATGCACAAAGTGGTAATTGCTGAGCCCAGGTGACGCTAAACAAATACGTGAGTGCTGCCCAAGCTGACCCGGGAACATAGAAGAGCGGTGGCCTCTTGCCCTGACAGAGAAACTATTTCACTGGTGTGTGATGAAGATGTGCTTTTGTGTGTGTATGTGTTTTGAAACTGGTTTATCATTTCCTTCTGCCCTTCTAGTAAATTACTCTGGCAGCCCACAGCACCTGGCTAACTTACCCAAGAGTGTGTGTGAGGGAAACTGCTGGAGGCAGATGAGGGCAAGTCTGCTTGGGGAAGGACTGTAGCAAAGGAAAACCTGCTCTGTCTGGAATACTGCTCATGGAGGCATGGAAGTGCCTTACATCCCTGGATCTGCCATCTGAGGTGGCCTCACCACCTGGGCAGGGCACTCCTACCCTGTCCCTTGCTGTGCTGGGTGGGGCTGTAGAAAGGACTGTCGAGTATCTCTTCCCAGAGATCGAGAGGGTGAGACTACAGAGGGGAGCGTTGGTTTTCTGTCTAGGGTGAGGGACAGGGAGGAAGCCTGGGGAGGAATATCAAGTGAACTCCAGACTGTCACCACAGGGGCAATTGCCTGCACCTTCCTAGCCACTGTTTTCATTAAAGTCATCTGTGATGGATATTTTACTTCCTCTCTACTGATAATTTATTTCAACATTCACTGCTGCTTGTTATTAGTAGTCCTTACCACCAGCCACTAGATCTGTGCTTTCTTTATTATGCTGCTTCAGAGGTGAGACCCTGGGATGCTGCACTTGGACCAGGGAGAGGGGTTGTGACCTCCTGGATCATCCCACCTCTTCTGGGAGGAGTTGGCTGTGTTCATCCAGCTCCCTTTTGGGTTGTGTTGTATTACCTTGGGGAAGGGGGTGGAAATCATTAAATGTGATGAGGAATAACTTCGACAATGCTGTAGTTCTAATGTATCAAAGCCATCTTCAACACCCCAGAGGCAGATGGGAAAAGATGATCGGATGCTAACAAGCTGCTAAATCAACACGAATAAGAGCTAATTAAGTTGTAACCATTATGCTAATACATGCTACTACCTAAACGGAGCTAAGAAGTTGCTTTTTATCACAGCTCAGAAAGAGCTAGAACTTTGTCCTGTTAGGCTGGGTAAAAGGGCTTATGTAGAAGCTTGGAGTCATGTCCTGTTAGACTGGTTAATAAGGGTCATGAACAAAGCTCAGACTTAACAGTATTTGCCAGTTTTGGCTAAGGAACTTGCAAAATGGGGATAAGATAGTAAGAAATATCAAAAGATATTCCTCACCCTTCACAACCAGGCTTGCTGTCTAGTCTAATTGTCCAGGTCTACTAACTTATTCACCATGGGCACAGCAGTCAGTAATATAAATCTGTTTTGTTGCTGTGCTGCAGTAAATCCTGGAATTTCTTTGCAGAGATGTATATGAACCATTTCCCTTTTAAAAAAACCAAAATGAAAACAAAAAATCCAAATCCAAGAATAATAACAATAAAAAGCCCCCCACTAAAATGACCCAAATGTACAGAACACCACCAAAAAACCACAAAAAAACCCAAATGTCCAAACCTGCTAGCACTAGAGTTTCGAAGGTAAACTGCCTGTGGGCAACTTGGACCTTGCCTTGCAAATGCATACAGTGAAAGGATCTTTATCAATCAGAGACAATCCTTATCAAACTGACTTTCCTAAGAGAGGGAGAGCAGGTGAATTTGGCCTCTTGTTTTCCCAGAGGAGGTGCACCCCTGAGGGCATGGTACCTCTATGGGACCACAGCTGCTGGCACTGAGCTGCTCTGCAGGGCTTGAGGAAGAGCTGGGAGGTGCAAACAACAATTAAACCCACATCTCCTGGAGTGATTAGTTTCTGTTTTCCTCCCATGGATGCACAGTTTTGAAGATCTGACTCATGGTAATGTGAGGAGCTAAAAAACAAGTCGTAGCTCCTTCAGGTCATCATCTATTTGCCTTGCATGGTAATAGCAGCCTAGGATGTGTTCAGACCTAAATGTGTGAATGTGGGATGTGAGTACAGCTGGACTGAAAAAAAATAATGATTGTTGGATGTTCATGTCATCTTTTTCTATCCTGGAAACCATCAGTGGGAGTCTAATGACTTGTTTAGAAGATCGCAGGAGACAATTGCTAAAGCAATCAGCAAATATGATTATAACGTCTCAGTTCAGTAGACTTTCTATCTCAAGTAGATTTGGAAGTGAAACATCTCCAAAAAGCAGAAGAAGAGGAAGAGAGCATTTTTCCTAAACCAAAAATTGTCAGTTATTTCACTTTTAGTTATTCAATGTTTCACTCAAATTGTACTTTTTAATGTTGTATTTATATTTTGTTTTGCAGCTGTAGTTAAATAGGTCTTGAATGAAAGAAAAAGGGAAATGAAATGTATGTGCCTTGCTTCAAGAGAGAATTCTTGGATGTAAATAATGAATGAGAGATGCTTCAGCAGAAAAATGAAGGGTTTAGGAGGCTTCTGAATTGGTCCCCTTTCATATCATTAATAAAAAATGAACTATTGCAGCAGCCAAAGTGCTTTGTATAGTCACAGGGTAATTCAGTAAATGAAGCTTTACTTTAGATAAGTGTTGAGGTTTGGGTTTTTGTTCAGGGCGGTCTTTTTTTTGGTCGGTTGGATATTTTTTACTAGATCATAGGCTAATTGTGTCCTGGGTTAATTTTTAAGGTGAGCCAGTGCTGCTGGACTTGTGCACATGAACCAGAGCTGTGTAAGAGTTGTGACTTGCAGCCAAGATGAGACGGAAGAAGAGTCTTGTTCCTCCCTCTTTCACCTCACACAGCCACGGGGCGTGGAAGGGGAAGAGGGAGGCTTGTTTGCAGACCTCTCCCAAGTCAAAGAGAGAAGATTTAAATAGCTGCTCAGTTAAATTTGAAATGATTGCTGGACAGATGATAACTTTCTTTTGGGAAGGTGTTTTTACTTTGTCTTAAAAGATCCCTAAAAGGAGCATTGCCTTTGTTGTTAGGTGGTACATTTGATTATTTTCTTGGAGCAGCTGGACTGCTGCTATCAGCTCTGCATGGCTGAAACTCGGGTAAAAAAGGTCTTGAATAGTCAAACCTATATCACAAAGCACAGTTTCCAGGTGATCAGGAGGTTTTTACCTGTTCTGTGCTATCAGATCAGTGCAAAACAGGTGGAGTAATTCCCCAGCAAAGCAGATCATCATGGTTATGCTCTAGAATAGTAACCCTACAACTGAGTGCAAGAATACAGATGGTAAATTAGGTCAATAAACAGGAGCTTGGTGTAGCTCTTAAACAAGAGACTTTAAAGGCAGTAACAAATTTCAATAAATTAAATAATGGACAAAAATCTACTTATGAGCTTTTGAGCATGATGCCTTTTCAGTGGAGTACTCAGCTTCTGTTAAAATGTGAATTTTGACTCATCACTTGGGAGAGTAGTGAACACCAAAGGAAACACTAGAGGCAACTAAATGTATCCAGTTCATTAAAATACATCATCTTCTAATAAAAAGTACCATTATCTCAGGAGGGTTGTATATTTGAACTTACTCCTCTGTGAGGAAAGGCTTGCCAAGATTTCCTAGTGATACAAAGGAAATTGGAGGAAGACTTGCAGATCTTATTCAACCGTAGACCTTTTAGGACTTTATAATTTTCATGTACTATCTCACTCTTATTGCAGTAAGTGTCCTAGGGGGTGATTTTTAGAAAGTTATTCTAACTGGTAAAATAAATATGATTTCTTTCTTATTGTTTCTGTCAAAAATGGACTTTGGAGACAGAAGCTCCCTCAATCTTAAAAAAGCCAAAACTCTAATACTGAAAATTAGATCTGCAAAGAACAAGTTTTCCCCACAGAAAATGCTGATGTGTTTAGCAATACACACATAGGCATGCACACAAAGATTTAGAGAAAATTGTACTTGTGATAAAAAGAGGCAAAATATATCTTTTGGATTTTAAGTTGTTTTGAAAACCTGAAAATATTAGGTTTTCTGCTAAAAATAAACTTTTTAATAAAAGCCGTACAGTTTAAGAGGGTGGCTTAAAAGTCACTACCTCAAATTCTCTGCTAAAGACAGTGGAAAAATGTAAAGTGCTCATATCAGCTGTTGGTTAAGGTGAATGTATCTTATGGGGCTTCTTCAATGGAGAGGTAAATACTGTTTGGTTACTGCATCATGTTAGTATAGTTTAATAAAATGCAACAGTATTACCTCTTCTATATATAAGCAAAGGGTCTTACAAACATATTTCATCTTGAAATTAGGTAATTTTCACATCTTGTGCTGGCATCTTCATAATTCCCTTTCCATGGACCGTAGTTTATTTTGCACTGGTCAGTCTAAAGAAAAAAAAAATCTAAATCTCTTGAAATCCATGTCTTTCCTGTGAAATTTGCCCCAAAACTGTGACACTAAATGGTTTGAAAAGGCAGGCATGCACATCTTTCTGTGCGTTAGTATACTGGCTTTTCTTTATATTGCAGCTGCTGGAGGACAAAATCAGTTCTTAGTGTTGATTTCTGAAACAACAAAAAAGCTACAATAAAACATAAAAGAAGAGAGATTGACGTAGCAATATCCCTTGATGTGCTTGTTCCTCATCCAATCCCTGTAAGTAATTACCTGTCTGAAGTTGTACAAGCACTTCAGTTTGGCTAGAGACAGCTATTGATGTAGAAATCAGATGTGCTTGGGCTTGGTTGAAAAAAAAAACAACCCAACAACTTTTTAAATTAATTTTTTTCTCAGCCTGCTGTGGCCATGAATAAGCATCATTCATTTTATGCAATTTCCATTTGCAACATTTTTGTACTGGGAATTTGTTTACCACTTGTGGCCTGCTAGTCTGAAAATTAGTTTTCTAACCATGCCTTCTAACCAAGCATTTGAAATGCTCCATTAAATTTTATAAGGGTTTTTTTGTATCTGTTGTTTATGGAAATGTTATCTGTCTGTCTCTATACAGGGTAACATGATGTATTTTAAAAGATGCAAAAAACTGAATTGTCATGATCTTAGAGTGTTTATTTTGATTATTTAGTTTATTTTTTAGAAGGCTGGGCTGCTTGTAAGAGTCACAAAATAAAGACTTGAAGAGTTCTGGCCATGGGAAAATTTAATCAAGAAATAAATATTCTACCTTTTCTCTCCCAAGAATCAGCCTTAGGACTGATTAAGCAAAAACTTGAGCCTGAGAAGTTGAAAATGTTTCCTGTAGAAAACACATGTTGAGTGCAATTTTTAGATAAAAAGTCATGGGCCAAAGTAGAATGTGGCTTATAGGAGTTAGCAGGAAAGGTAAAACACTGTGAAATCAAGTAAAATCTGGAAACTAAATGTGCACATTCCAAGCTACACATGCCATTATTGAGTCCCTAGGATTTTCTTGAGAATCTCAAAGAGATTTAATCATCATAAAAATAGGGAGGTCACAGCCTGAGCCCAAAAGGACACTTAAAAAAAAAGGTCTGAACAGTTTAATGGCTCTTGCAGTTTAAAACTAGGAAATGTGGGATATGTGATGCTGATTTTTACTGTCAACTGTGGCTTATTACTGCCAGGAGCCAGGTGGTAGAGCTGGTGATGCTCATTTGAATCAATCTATATGCATTAGTCACTTCCAGATTGCGTTGGTGTGTTATCCACACGTTGCCTGGATTTTCCAGAAAATGCCTTTTCTTGAGTAAGCAAGCACTGATGGAAGCTCCTTGTGAGCAACCTTTTCTCCTGGTGCTTTGCATGCTTCTGTGCAGGGGGAGTGTTACTGGAGCCTGCAAGACAAACTCCTCGGTGATTGCACAAATGAAGGCAATTTAGGGTCTGGATAAGAGATGTGTAGGAGTGGAGGCGAAGCGCTGCTGCACCTCTCTGACCTTAGCAACTCTAATGGGATTTTTTTTCTTCCTTCCCCAGTTATTGGTTAAGTCTCTTCAGACCTCGTTTCTTCCTCAGAAATGTGTATGAAAACTATTCTTTTCAAAGATACCTCTGGAAATAAACTTTACCCCATTGTTGTGGTTTAAGCCCAGCTGGAAATTAATCAGGCAGCTGCTTGGTCAAACCCCCTATCCACCCTTACCCCAGTGGAATGGGGAAGAGAATCAAGGGTAAAACTTGTAGGTTGAGATAAGAACAGTTCAATTGAAAGAAAGAGTAAAATACAATAATAATGATTATAATAAAAAGGGAAAGAAAAAACCAAAACCAAACCAAGTGGTGCACAATGCGATTGCTCACTGCCTGCTGGCTGCTGCCACCCCCCGACTGCCACCCCCCTTCCCAGGATCTCCCCCTGTTATGTATTTACTGGGCACGGTGTTCTGAATATCTGGAATATCCCTTTGGCCAGTTCAGTTCCTCTGTCCCAGCTATGCTCCCTCCCATTTTTTTTTTTAATGTACCTCCTCTGGTTACTGGCAAAGCATGAGACACACACACAAAGTCCTCAATTTAGGATTAACAAAACTTAGCAAAGCCCAAATCATCAGTGTGTTATCAGCATCACTCTCATTCTGTGTCCAAAACACAGCACTGTACAAGCTACTGAGAAGAAATTGACTCTCCACCAGCTGAAACCAGGGTACCCATTCAGCAGACCTGAAAATTTGTACTGCTGGAGAAGATTGAAAATCGGAATATTTTCTAGCAATTTGTGCTTGTTGAAGCCTCTTCTAATATTAAGAGATTCATAAATGGATCAAGAGAGGTTACACTGAATTAAAAACTAGTGGATTCTTAGTTTCAAGGGTCCGGTCTAGAAAAGATCAACTACTGACATATGCTATTAAATAAAAAAATGAAATGAAAAAATGAAAACGCCTAAAAAGCTTCCAGAGCTTCCAGGGGAGTGGAAGTTTGAAGGGAAACCTCATGCAGGAACCAAGGTGGGTGGAGGGGGTGGCTTCCCAGACATCAACGTTGTGCTCAGGTGCCAGGGGAGCCGAGCAGGAGCACCTGATATCAAACCCTTTAGCGCAGGGTGGGGGGACGAGAGAGCTCCTTTGTTTCCCAAGTGCAGGATACATCAGGGGGAGAATTTGACACTGGTGGGATGTTTGCGCTGTTGCCTTCTGGAAAGCATGAACTGACCACAGCTCTGCCTCTGTGACTCAACCACAGCCCTCCCTTCTGCTTTCTGGGCTGTCTGGCAGGTATAATGAGACCTTTTGGGATAGTGTTTCTGGCTCTGATGTTTCCAACACTGCTCCCATCACTCTCTGCAGTTCGGAGATTGCTTGCATGGAATGTTGAATTAGTGGGCATTTATCCCTTTAGCAACTGTGGCACCTGCAACCTGAAATACTGCCACAGACATCAAAACAGCAGAAGTAAAAAACCCAACTTCTTGAGAGGTTTCCCCATCTCCTATTTTCTCCAGGCTGAAATGAAAAGGTTGTGCTAGGCAGGTGAATGTCAACGAACACCGGGGGGTTTTTTGGTGAGACATCTAAATTATCTACTGCTATTATTAAAAGTAAAAGTTTTCAGTGTGGGAGCATCAGGTTCATTATGTCAACCACAAATGGGACGAGATTTATTATTTTCAATAAACTCTGGTAAGAAGTGCAATGGTCTTTAGTTTTACAAAGATTAAAGGGGATAAAAGGTATCTGCTGCTGTATTTTTTTCTGATTCCACTTCTGTATTTATTTAAATCATGCTTATTACCGCTGAGAATTGAGTTGGCTGTCCACATAGTCATATCTTTTCTTTTGGTTTTGTGGCTGTTACAGAAAGCCTGTGTGTTTATTGCTTGTATTCTGTATTGTATTGTATTCTGCTGTACTCAGGAGCATAAAATGCTGTTATGGAGAATCCAGTCTCAGGTCAAGCTGGTAGGTACAAGGCCATCTAGCTTGATTTGCTATTTGCTTATGAGAGGATCCCAACCAATGAATAAAAGTCCAAGGGTTTATGGGTGAAGCCCTCAAATTCAGACCTTTGGATTGTTCAGAGATCTTACTCCTCTGCCCTTCTGCCGCTTCTGTGCAGGCGTGTGCCACACTCTGCGGTAGCTCTGAAGAGTCCCTTTACTGGCTGCAGTGTTTTCCCTGTTGGTGGCTTAGGGATTCATGGAGAAGCAAGAGATGGATAGTCAGATCCCTAGCTAGTATTTCAATATCAGAAAGTCCTGTAGGATGTGGTTTAGTGCAGGCATTTACACACTTAAAAATATGTTGGTGTTGTGGGTCCTTACACATGAAATATTGTGTGAACCTCGTAAATTATCAAGGAGGAAAGGAATTTTATATTCTGACTTCACAGGGGGGAAAAAAGTGTGAAAGTGCATCTTTTTCATCCACTTAAGCCAATGACCTTGAGTCCTGGAATTCAGCATACTTTCAAGAACCAAGATGTGTTGAACATCTGAAAGCTCACAGCTACTGCTGTAGCTGCTGTGTCAGAGCTCAAGATCAGGAAACTGGCTGCCATGATGCTTCCAACTGTGAAAATTGTCCAGCGTGTCTTGTTCATGTCCTGTTGATATGAATTTTTGAATCTTGAACTTCTGCAAGGACCTGCTTTACCAGCTCAAATATTTTATCTTGCCAAAACTGGTGTTCCCAGGACACTTTCTTTTTCTTTCTTCATTGTTAAAATTTTGTTTTAAAGAGAAGAGGTGAGAGGGTTACAGGAGCTAGAAATTAGTCAGAGAAATACCTAGAAAAATGATTCTCCAGGAACAGACAAAATTTCTATGCCAAGGGAGAGAAAGAGGGAGTGATATTTACAAACTATGTTCCAGTATGAGGCTGGAAGGAGTTGTGAGAAGGCAAGAACAAAGTTTGCCAGCACTTCAGCTCCCAGCAGGTAGGAAAGAGTGAGCTGGCCTGGCAAGCAGCTATGGCTCTTGCATTCGCCATTTGTCAGAAATGAAACTACTTGCAAATAATGTGATTTTAAACCAAATGACTCTGTTCTGTAGCAGCACTGTGGGCTTTAATTTTTAATATTTTCCCCTGGGTTGACTGTTATTAAAAACAACAACAACAAACAACATCTGTATATCCTTGTTCTCTTTTAAAAGACTGCGGGGATGACTTGACATCCATTTGCTGCGGTAGAAAAGTAGGAGGAGAAATGGATTACTGGTAGTAGATGACTATCTGCCATCTGGATAGATTTTGTGGCCGATAAAATATGTGATTTGAGCACAGATGTGTGTTTGATCCTCTTCCAGTGCAGTGGCTTTCAGAAAGAGCTGTGAAGACACAGCCCTTGGGTCAGGGGGAGTACCAACAGCTGTGGAAGGAGGAGCAGGTCCCATTGCCTCACCTTGCCGGCAGCTATGCTTTGGAAAGGTCTTTGAAGTTACAAAACTATTTAGTCAGATCCCCAGATAGTTGGAATTATTTCCTTTTTCGGAGAACAGTGTAAATCTCTCATCCTTTCCTTGCTCCTCGTTCCTCCTAGTGCTGCCCAGAGCTCAGCTCTCAGCAGGATGTCCTTGTTTCCACAGTTCTCCTCAGGCTCCCTCTCAATCCTTGGCTTCTGAGTTCTGTCCAGTCTTTCTGGGGAAGTCTCTTGCTTGTCACTCAGCTCATTTTTCTTACCAGGTGTCTCCTTTCTTGAGGATGTTGCTGTGGGCCTTGCTGGTAATGGAGGGAATACACCCAATATGATACACTGGAATATGTTAAAGTTTGATAGACATTTTCCACTTTCTGGCAAGCTCTTTCCTTGGAGTCCAGGGCTTTCACCATGTCAAAGGCTCCTTTATAAACCCCATCCTCCTCTAAATCAGAGTTATGATCCTTTTGTTTATAGAAAGTTAGTGTTGTGTTGCATTTTTTCTATCCTGCCGTGTCTGCGTTCAGCCAACTTGTTTCTTCCAGCTGTGTCTGACAAAGCACAGCAACAGCAAAAGTACCCAGAGCTCTTTTCTCTCATTGTTGTCTCTGTAAAGATTTTCCTTTCACGTTAATGTGAAATATCTTATTTCTCTATAGAAGGGGAAAGGTTTCAGCAGTCACAGGTGAGACACTGAGCTGTTCAAACTGGCTTGGTCAAGAAGGGAAGGATTTATAACACTGTCAAGAAGTGCACACACCTTTGCAAGCCCCCAACAGTCTCTATTTCAGACCAGAAAAATTCAGTGTACACAAACAACACACTGGAGCAATTGTTGACAATTCACCTGCCCACCAGCCTTTACTCATCTGCACAAAGTGCATTTTGTTTTCAAAATCTGGGTAGGGATATATTTTAAATCATCTATCTTAGCTCATGCACATTTTGACTCCTATGAGACTGCTTATCTGACTAGTGAGTTACTGTTGAATATTCAACACCAAGCCAAGTCTAATAAGTCCCACCGCTATTGTGAACCTGACAAGGAGAACAGTGTTATGCAAATATTCTGTTGCTGAAGAAAACATTTTTAACAGATTGGATGTAGACAGATGATGTATTCCTTTCATATAGCAATGGAAATTTGTTTTCCTTAGTCTGAGGAAAAAGAAAAAGCAGTATTAAGGAACTAATAGTTGGGCTCATTTCCTCTCTAGCATAGGATTACATTAGTGTTAATGCTCCTTGTGGGTTTTTGTGGTCCTAATTGTGTGTATGTGTGCACACACAGTCCTTTAGCTTCACCAGGGGAAGGAGAGACTGAGGTGTTTCTCTGCTGTGTCAGAGCAAATATTCTTTGCTCTTAATCAAGCAGGGCCTGGTTTAATCCTCCCGAGGGATGTGCAGCTGGCTTTTCTTTGGAACTTGATGTTTCTTGTTCTCCTGAAAGGATTAGGAGAAGAAAAAATATGACATTTTGAAACCATGTGCATTCAAGCTTATGATCTCTTCTAATAGATTTTTTCAAAGAAATGGCTCACCTGAACAAGAGGTAACTGGGTGTGGTTTGGCTGTAGTGGCTGGGTAAAGTTTCGTTTCATAGCTTTTATGTTCTTTATTTCTTCAAAACTGAGATAAAAGTCTCCCATTTTCTGATACTTCTGTGTTTCTATTTTTCACTTACCCTAAGAGGAAGACATGCCTACTCGTTTTGTGAGGCATCCACCCTTTCCATAAAAGACACAAGTTGAAGCAGAAAAGTGTTTGCTTTATGATTAACTATGTTTACAGATTGTCTCTGCTGATTGTTTTATCAAGTCCCTGACACAGGGAACTCAACTTTTGGCTCTACACCAATGAGAGCTCCTTACAGCTCAGTGAATAGTATAGTGAATACTGTATCTCTCTCTAAATGTGTATGCTAATAGAAAAGGCCACAGAATCCTTGAGGAGTGCTAGACACCAAGGTTCATCCAGAGATAGTAATTGTCAATATGAAAGCTCTGCTGTACATTAAAGGAAAATAGCATTATAGAAAACAAGCGAAGTTCAGAGAAAAATCCCCTCAGCCCTCTAGACTCCTCATGTCATTACTGACTCCTGTCCTTTCTGTAATTTCTGAAATAACTTCTCTGTCAGGTTTTGTTTCAGCCTTCATCCAGGTTTCCTGGCTGTGATATTTATTTCTGCAGGGGTAATGCTTCATCATTTCAATTTTCCATCAGTGGAGAGCTGTGCTCCTGGATTCTGTTTCCTAAAAGCTCTGCTTATTCAGCTTTCACAGCAGGTATGTACAATTATGAGTTCCAGGACAAGACAGATTGGTTTTCAAAAATGTGCTTTTAGGGTTTGAGCAGTGAGAAATCAGAGTTGTTTGGGTTTAGTCTGTGATTCTGCTACCTGACAGTAGGCATTGCCAGATATATTTGATTTAGCTGATGGCCAGAAACCCTCCACCTTCAAGAGGCTTGTGTCATCTTCTGGATTATAGAATCATCGAACCATCGAGGTTGGAAAAAACTTTTAAGATTGCCCAGTCCAACTGTGGATGTAGAATTCTTGTTTAGAAGTTCCTTCTGCAAAAACTTTACATTTCAATTTCTTGATCTTTCCTATGTCCGAAACAGAACTAGAAGATTTTTGAGGTAGACAGGTGAAACAAGAAGCACTTCGAAAAAGTAGCAGGCAAAGTCTGTTTCTGGAAATCTGTCTATTCTCTCCCTGTCTTCTGTGAGAGACAAAAGGATCTCCAGTGTGTCTAGGGCAGAAATGGTTGGTGGGTAACCATGTGACAGAAGGCATGAATCTGTGTAGGGTTAAAAATTTGTGCGTTTTTTTTAGTTAATCAAGTTTTTCTACTGACACTTCTCAGCTTTGACAATCTGAGGTAATCTCAGGATTTCCTGAATACAGGACGTGGTGAAACC
This sequence comes from Oriolus oriolus, assembly GCA_013400235.1. Classification (NCBI taxonomy): domain Eukaryota; kingdom Metazoa; phylum Chordata; class Aves; order Passeriformes; family Corvidae; genus Oriolus; species Oriolus oriolus. The sequence continues at coordinate 3,802,215 of VXBT01009500.1, read as the reverse complement.
ACCACTGAGCAGTCCAGATCACAAAATTCCAGTATTTCATGTAACTTCCAGAGGTCTCACTGTTTAAGTTCCAGCCTAGAAGAGCTGAGAAGGTCCAAATTATCTTATTGCTTGTAGTCCTGGATCCTTCCTCATCAATTAACCACTGTCCCAAGTGACTGATGTTAAGAAGTGATGTTAGGTGAGTGTAAGATTTGAGTGCTCACAAAGAAAAAGGTCCTGAATCCAGTCAGTCATGACATAAATATTTCCCTTGGTGTCAGAAGAAAAGGCTGAGGGGTTATTCATGCCTTTGGCCACCATTTCTGACAAGGCTCCGTGTACAGTAGACCTTTTCAATAGGTGTCCCTGTCAGGGTTTAGACTCCTGCTTGTTCCATCTTATATTGTGGCAATGACCAGTTATGTCAGGAAGAAAGTGGTGAGAGTGAAACAAAGCTGCTCTCTCATGTGTCTGGCAGCTGCTGTGGGAATCTCTCAGAAAGCCCACCCCTGTGTGAAGCACAGCCCTGCCTCTGGCTCCAGTGCAGAGGGAGGCTGAAGGATTCAGTGCTCCTCTGAGAGAAGTGGAGCTTCTAAAGATTGACGGCTCTCTGCCCCATGAACCAGTTGTAGTGGCAATTTTTTCGCTCCCGCCCTCTTTTATCTCCTTTTTCTGGAAGGAAAACAATTGGGGGGGGTGTGTCAAGGTCCATCCAGAGCTCCTGTTTCTCCCAGCTGCCTTAGAGTGGAGAGGCAGTTGAAACAGTCACCTGTAAAAACAGCTACAGAAATGGTCTTTGTTTCAGTGCATGGGTTTGGGTTTGCACTTTCGACTGTGTCTTGTTAAGTTACTCCTCTTTTGTGTTTTATTTTCAATACTTGTATGGTGGATTAATCAGTAATTTTCATCCACAGCACAGCTTGCCACACTTGTTCTCTTACACCACCCTCTAAGATATTTCTGAAGATATGTGTATTTATGCCTCACTCCAGGCTCAAAAAACCCCCAACAACACAATACAAATACGTAAAAAGAGAATAAGCATAAAGTCCATTTTAGCCACTTGGCATGACATTTAGACCCCAAAGCTGGTGAAGAGCAGCAGGACTTGCAACCCACACAAAAAATACAGGAAAAATTGAGTTGTATTTGCAAAGAAATGTTATTATTTGGGTTGTTTTGGGTTTTTAAAAATTGAATTTATGGAAAAATGATTCAGCTTCTCACAGCTAGACCTGGATGACATTTGCCCAAAGAACAGTAACTTTGTCACAAAGAGAAAAAGGGGAGAGTGGGACAGGGAAAACAGCATCATAAGAACTAAAAGTACTTGGGAAGCTGACTCATCTTACAAGAACTTAAGACAATATATAAATAAATGGTGATGATTCTTTAAATATTAAAACATGTCCTCTCATGTTTAAGAATTCCTTCTTTTGCTAGTGCTGATACATTTTGGTTTGTGATGTTTTGAAATTGAAATTTTGGGGTTGGTTTCAAAATTATATTTTCTTCCTCACTGCTTTGTAACTGCACCCTCTATGAACAAAAATCTGAAATGAATAAAATGAACTGACATAAAAGATTACTTCTAGCTTTTAGCTATTATAAAAGAAGAAAAAAGAAAAAGCCTATTTGACTTGAACTCATATTGACAATCAGAGGAACTGAAGCTTAGGAACATCTCTTTATTTAAACAAAAAAATATCCTCAAAGCTTGAATTCTGAGCTCCAAAATGTCGGTCAAATTTTTAAACATTGGGCCATTTTTCGCTCTATTATAAACAAAATATTGGAAAAATAATAAAAAACTGATATCATTTAGAACATCACTCTGTTTGTTTTAGGGTTATATTTTGTATTTGAAAGGATTGCATTGGATAATCTTAGCTAAAAATTAGCTAAGGTTCTTATTTGTCTGAAATACTAGTCCCAGTGGGAAAAAGAATTAGGATTAATGAACACACCTCCAGATACTTTTCCTGTCATGATCTGCAGGCTGTATATGTATTTGACATCTGAAGGTTCAGACTGGCAACTGCTGGAACTTTCTAAGACAACTGCAAGAAAATCCCTCCTTTAGAGCCGCTAACACCCTGAAAATCTACCTGGAGGTCTCCTGTTAGATCATGCTGGAAAGTATAACTGCGTGAGCACTTTTTTAAAATGTAATTTTATTTTCTGTGTCTGCTTATCTTACTGAGGGATTTTCTGTGCCATTTGCCTGCACAGTGTATACATTCATAACTGTTTCTCCTTCCAAAGCTCGGTTTATCCAAACCATTTAACAGGACAGTCACTGGATTTGCCTCCACATTTTTCCTTTCCTATCTTCTTCCAGCCTATGTGGATAAGATGCCTGGTTTTTGTTTATCTGGAATGGAGTGATTTTCCTGAGGCAGATAAGGAAAGGAAGTCAGCGAAGAAATTGTTTGCAGATACACAAGACTTAAGCATTCAAAACAGGTTATCAACCTGAGCTGTTCTCATCTATTTGGTGTCCTGCTCAAGGGCTGAAAAAGGAAGAGTTGAATCCATGCAGCCCGAACTGTTCCAAGTTCTGTTTCTCACTTTGTTTACTAAACCATGGCAAGATCTGAAGGTGCCAGCAGACTGGAGAGAGCTCTTCTCATCAAGTGTCTATTATTCTGTGCTCCCTGCACACCTCTCCTTAATACATCCTCAAGAGCTCTAGTGCTGTAGAATGAAAATCACATCATTATATTGCTAACACCCTTCCTTTACCTGCGACGAGCTTTCGAGTCTTGCATCGTGAGCCCTTGTAATTTTTGTATTTTTCCTCTAAACACCTTCTTATTGAATGTTTAGAGCTAATTGTTGGTAGCGTATGGGAGGTTCTCTTTGACCCTCATGATCTAAATGTCTGTTTATTTGCATTTGCACAACTCCCACATTAGTAAAAAGATTTCTAGGTAAGGTGGTATTTCAAGTAGTGATGTGGGAGCAGATGCCTTGCAAGAAGCTAACAGAGGATGACTAATTAAAAGTTAAGGAATAATGGTACAGAGAGGCATCAGGAAACCAAGAGATTTGTTTTCAACCTGAAATTAAATTCAGAGGAGAGAACAACTTGAAAAGATTTTCTTAAAACCCCAAAATTGTGCTATTTTTTACAGAAATGTTTGAAGACTGAAACAAATAATTTTGCATGTGAAATGAGAATGGAGTGGATGTTATGCCAGACTTCAGAGTCATCCAGTGTGGCTTCCCTTTATGCCCAGGGATCCAGAGAAAATGAGAGAGTCTCTGAAGGAGATGCACAAAAGATGGGGTTTGCTACCTACAAATGAAAAGATTTTCAATTAACCAAACAATTGTGGCTGAAACACTACAACATGACACTAAGATCTGAGACTTTGTAGACCATACAGAGACATTCACATCCAGTGCAGGGAGGCAGATTTTGTGTATTTGCTGATCCTGAGCTAATGGGCTGGTAGGACAGGTCTATATATCAAGGATTCAGTGCCAAATGAAAATACCTATAGAGCTTCTGTATCTAAGCTGCTGAATGTGCACCATGAAAACAGACTTCAGCCATATGGATTTCCACTAAATCTCTTTTCTTCCCTGCTGTTTCCAGTGGTGAATTGTCAGCTAATAAAAGAAATCTTGTTGTTAGTAAGTGTTGTAAGAGGCTTATTCTTTCTATTTGCTTGAAGTAGTTATATATTCTTTACTGCATAAGTCTGTTTTTATGTTCCTTGCAGTTGATCAATACAGAAAAAAACCCCTAACAATGAAAAGTAACTATATCTTCTGAGGAGAAAAAATAATTAAAATAATTAAGAGATCTTATAAATAATTATGTCTGGAACTGCAGACATCCCTGTAGAAAATTTCAGTAACAATCTGTAAAACTAAGTGCATTAGTTCCTTGTGTACCAAAGCGTGTATTAGCACTAGGGAGCAAAAGTGAAGTGAAAAATTTGCACGGCCTCAGGCAAAATCAAATTTTTGTATCTTCTGTGTGCTCTGATCTGTTAACTTTCTTAAGCACTAAATGTCTTCCTATTGATTTCATTGCACTTTTTGTCAGAGCTTGAAAGTGATTTGAGGTTTTTGAAGCTACCACAAGGATTTATTTGAGATGTTAAGCAACCAAATCTATTATTCAGTTTTGACAGTCTCAGTGTCAGTGTTTCCCCCCCACCCCCAAATGCCTTCCTGTCATTTCTTTCTTTTCTATTCATTAATCTTCTGTCATTTTGTGCTTAATGTGTTTGATTGAATATACTTCCTGTTCTATGGAGTCTCAGAGGTAAAGGCTGAATGTGTAGAAGATTGGTTTGTATTTCCCTTTTGGAGCACAGCAGAGCAGTGACAAGATTTTGGGGTTGGATTTGATCAGCAAAGCAGTGTTTATGTCCTGGAGGGGTGGTTGACGCCCTGTGGAGTCTGGAGATACTTCCTGGTCTTTCAGCCGGGCTGCAATAATGAAAATGGGGTGTCTTCAGTGTCAATCTTAAAAGCTGAATGCAGCTTCTGGTTTCTGAGCATTGTAAACTTTGGTACCATTTTCCTACCTTTTGATACTGGTGTTGAATAAGTACAGGCACAAGGCAAAGCAAGATTTAAGCCAAAATTAAGCTGTTTTGATGCTACTGGAAGAAGCTGTCACCTGTGGCTGAGGAAGCTTTGCTCAGTAGAAAATGGGAAAAGTTGTCCTGAAAACTTGTTTTGCTTTTCCCCTCCGATATGATTCTCTGGTAACTGGCAAAAGAGTTATTCTAATTGTTTGTTTCAAACTTTAAGGCCCAGGTCTCCTCTCACTTAGAGTTGGAGTGTTGGTGGGGGTGAGGTGCTGAGGCTTTTCAGGATGGCAAACTGCTGATGGAACGGTAGGTCAGGTAACAAATAGCAGGAGAAAATGCTTGAGGTGATGGGAGACGGATGTTTGCACATCTCTCCTCTGTCAAAAATACTGGTGTGAACTTAACAACCTCTAAGAGATGCAGTATTTACGCATGGGCAGGGACTCTGCAACATCATGGTAAAGGTGCAAGAAGAAAAAAGCTTTATTGCGTATCTGAAATTTCCTTAAATACCAATGGAAAAACAGGAAATCACCTCATATAAACAAGAATGAGTTCACCTCAGTGTTCCCCAATCACCTGGAATATTTCTTAGACATTGCCTATTATGGTAAAAGGTAAACAACACCTTACAAGGTCACAAACTGCAATTATCACATCTCATAGGGCTGACACTGTCCAGAAACCCACAATCCTCTCTCAGTCTATCCCCGGTGACCTGGCTGTAATCTTAGGATCACCTCCGGGTCTGAGAACCTGCAGCTAACAAGGCCCAATTTCTCTTCCAGCACACAGTGTAGCCTAACAAAGAGACATCACCTGAAGTCCCACATCTTGCAAAGAATAATTTGGCCTCAGGGATTCTACTTAGTACTGTAAGATACACCCTTTTGTTTTTGGATAGTTAGACGAGAGAGCTATATGGCTGTTCTGTGTTGTTCTTTTGTGCAGCAAATTTGTACATGACAGGACTGTATTTCTTTCTGAACTTTTGTTTCCAATCTCCCTCGCCAGCCTCATTTCCTCACAAATCCACCACACATCCTTCTTGGAGGGAACATACAGGTACCTCAGCAAAGTAGGGGTGTTATGTCCTTAGAGACTTGAGTTTCTTTGCCGAGCACAGGGCTTCACCCCCTCCAATTGCATTTCCTGGAACACAGTTAATTCTTTGGGACTTCCTTCAGCTGACTGTGACATTGCATAACTGGGTTTTGTTGGTTTGTTTTGTTTTGATTTTTTTTTTCATAATCCTGTATTATAGAGAATGAATAAGAGCAAATAATAAATTCAGGATAGTTTTTAAAAGGCAAATTAGAAACATATAGGTGGTCAAATAAAAGTCAATGGAGTAAAATAATGTACTTTTTTTTTACTATGGCTAATATTACCATAACAGTTTTAATTATCTGAGTTCCCTCAAGGGTTATTACAAGGCTGTAACTGTGTGTGCTCTAAGGTGGTTGCCCATCAAGGAGGCCATAAATTGCTGCTCATATGAATACTACTCTGTCAGTTTGCATTAGGATGGATCAAACAAGGCAAACCACATTCAGAAGCAGGAACCCAGGTGAGGTGTGCCCATAAATAAAATTATTTCTACCATTACTGTGGTCAGAGAAGTTCTCACCTCACTGAACTGTCTCTGCTATGTTGATCCAGAGAAAAAGTCAACAGGATTTAAATCAGGATTCCTGTGAAGGAAATTGTTAATGATCTGTTAAAGTTTGTGTCATGGAACTTTCTGAAAAATGTGAAATTTTTCCCCTTCCCTGTGTGTTGCTCATTCTTCCTTCTTACTGGTGGTGCTGAGTGCAGGATTGCTTTGCAGCCCTCAGCACAGGATGCTGATACTATCTTATTAAATGGATGACCTTGTGTCATTTGCTGCTCCTCAGGTATTCAACAAGTGTCTTCTAAGAGACAACCCCTGGAGTTCTTGAAATTCAGTAGTGGTATCAAATAATTAACTGAAGGTCAGAGACAGTCCCTGCTACATCTAATTTGTAAGCAACTGTTGAGGAGAAGCTGCACGTGGTGTACATGCTAATGAAGATCTCCATTTCAGACCATGTTATAAGAGTCCTTGGGGATAATAGTGGCAGGAGTTCAGATGTTTAGGAAACTGTAAATACAGACTGACTTCACTTCAGGAAGGTGCTTCTGCCAGTGTGCTTAATGTAAAGTTTGTTATCACCGAAGACATCTGGTTCTGCAGTCAGATATAAGCACATGTCATGTCCCATTCATGTTGGAAGCTGCGAGTTCAAACATGTGCTTTGCTGCCTTAGGATGTGGCTGTCTGCAGAAAATCACTTTACAAACAGCAAGAAAGTACGTTCCATTTCGGGAGAAATGGAAAGGTCCCTAATTTGCTGGAAATCTTGTGCTAGACTCAAAGGAAGCCATGTTTGCAATGACCAGTTATGCTCAGCTTCTAAATAAAATTCCTCAAGAATATGACATAAATCAATAAATTTAGATTACAGTATTGCCAAGATGAAGAAAACAAAAAAAGGAGGAATTTATCATTAATATAGGAATGTTAGTCTGTTTGGGATCTCTCATAAGTTAGCATGGTTCCAAAGGTAGTTAGCTCAGATATACATTTTTGGTTTTATCTTCTTATATATATGTACCCAGGTGTCTTAAAATGCCCCTTGGGAAGCAAAGTTTGAAAGCAAATATAACCAAGGACATTGTGTCCTATAATTTCAAGAAAAGTTAGACTACATGACTTTCATAAGACTAAATCTTTAGATTTATCTAGATCTACTTCTTTAGATTTTTAAAAAGATTAAAAATACTTGTTCATGGAATACTAATAAAGCCTGTTTGTACTGTCTGAACAGTCTGCAAGTTGTAAAGCAGATCACTTAATGAATTTTCTCAAGATTTTAATTAGGTAAAAAATAATTAAGTGTTGAACTGGTTAATCTGACTTAGTGTTTAACTGAAAAGTCTCTGGCAATCCAAAACAAATTTTCCATTGGCAAAATGGCACATTGACTAGCAGTTAGACTCTTTTGTTCACACGCAGGAAGTCTTTGGTGAGGGAAAACAATTCAGCTTACTTTCTCTTGTATTGGGTGTTACTGGATGCTTTTGATGTGTTATTTATCTCCAAAGGAATTTTGCTGGACTCGTGTATCATTGTATGTCTCTATGTGACGGTATCTTTGTAGGTAACCAAATATTTCCCACACTTTTTCTGTATCCTAAGATGTATTTAACAAAACACTGATGATAAGCTATTGGACAAATAGATTTTAGATAAAATCCTCATGATTTTCCATCCCTAATTCTCTTCATTTAAGAGCACACTGGTTCCACACTGGAACTAAATCTTATTTTTTTCTGAAAAAGGTACATAGAGATCATGAAAAAAGAGATAGCTTTGATAGCAGGGATTTTAGTTTAATCTAATTTTGGACTGTTCATCTGTAAAACAAACACAGCAGTAGACAAAGAGGGTTTTTCACTGTTTGTTTCAGCTTTGTGATCCTTGCTTACCTGTGATAACTCTTCTATTTTGCCCAGCACACAGCAAGAGCAAGCAGCAAAATACATCCAGCAAGGAGCATCATCTGAAGAGTTTTGTCAGGAAAGTGGCCTGTGCAGGTGCCATCCTGCTTGTGTGGGGCTGGTTTGCTCAGAGACTAATCACCAGGAAGGTTGTGCTGAGATTAGGGGACACAGCACATTGCACTGCTGTCCCCAGATGGGGCTGGTGCTCCACGACGGCACAGAGTGAGGTGAGGCAACGTGCAGTTCCTTCATATCAATTGCAAGTGTCCATGGAAAGTGTTTTTCATGGGATAATTGATAAGATGGGGAAAAGAAGAAAGGACAGAAGCACCCTGAAGCAGTTAGAGGGAAAGCAAGAGATGGATCATCTTCATATTTGACTCTTGGTGCAGTTAACATTTGAACAGCTGAAGTTTACAGGGATTATTGCAAGTCACACATAGTGTTCTACCTGCCTGCAGGAATCAATCATACTGCTACTGATGGTAAAAAATAAAGGTGGAAAGCGGAGGAACATCAGTTTCTTTCATTGTTGACTGGCTTCTTTCCATGCCCCAGATGACCCAGGAAGATGAAGTGAGTGGAGATAAAAGTACAGGAGCTTCAGACTTGTCAAAGAAGACACTATACTTGCTGACAACAAGGCAGTAGAATTATATGTGCAGTTGTTAGTATTTTCTTTTCTTTTGTCAAAACTAATTGGAAGAGAAGGCACAGGCTAGTGCTAGGTCACTGCCATACCTTTAGAAATTTGTGTGATGTGTGCAGAACAAGTTGAAGAACTGAAATATTTCCCTTCCTGAGGTGAGAAAGAAGCCTTTGTAATTCCATCCAAGGGTGGTCCTTTTAAACAACTGAAAAACTTGCAGAGAAATTAGGGCCATCCATGGAGAAAGAGTGGGGCTGTGATTCACCACACCCTCTTGGGAGCTCGATACCCAGCTGTTACAGCAAGATTGCATTTTAATGTTTGATATCCATTTCTTTAAACCTGTGTGACAGTGCAGATGAGCTTTGACTGAGACCCCTGTGTCCTGACATAAATGGGCAAAGATCTAACCTCTCTGAGTCTGAACAATTGGAGATTCAAAACTGAATGCTGGATTAACTGTGTAACCTCACATGCATCCTAAAGTATGGGGAATAGTGATAAAGGTCTTTTAACTTCCCTGCCTACAAGAATTTCACAAGCTGTAAGGTTTGCTCCCTAGAGTGCCAATGCTGCCTCACTTTGGGAAAGTTTCTTTTGCTGATTCCTTGGGGATTTCTTGTTGGCTTTTTTTCCTAGTACCTGTACAATATAGTTGAAAGAACAGACACTTCCTCACACTACTGGAAATGAGAGGAGTGTGAAGTGATTTGTGAGATAGAGCAGTTACCTTCCCCACTCAAGGAATTATATTTTGTCCATAAAGCTGGTGTGGTTCTGCTGCTGGCTCAGTCTTGGCCAGCTGTGGTGATATCCCTTCAGCTGGCTGGCCTGTTGCTTCATCCTGACTGTATCCAGCCCAAAGGGAGGAGCTATCAGCTCTCTGATATCACCTCTAAAGCCAGTCACAGTCAATGGATACATGAATCTCTGTGTGTGTCTGAGGAATATTCAGCAATATATTCACAGGATAGCTTCAATGTACCTGGGACAAAGGCATGAGGAGACACAAAGGGTCCCTTGTTTGTTAAAAGGTCTGGGTCTCAAGCTGAACATCTGGAAAGGAAAGAAAGGTTTTGTTTCAGCTTTCTGCAAAAATTCAGTTGGTGTAACTTGTTTGTCGTAGGGTTTTCCCTGTATTGTTGGTCAGGCTTGGACACTAAAAGCAGCACTATATAACCCTCATCCACAGATACAGAAAGTCTTAAGGGAGCAGGGTAAGAAGCTCAATTTCAGAGAACAGAAAATAAGGCTCACTAATGCTGAGACCAGATTTTCAAGAGCTGGAGGGGATTTTATACTGAAATTCCTTTGAAAATCAAGTGTAATGAGCACCTATTTCTTTAATAGCTTTTGAGAATTACCCCTTAGCAATTTGTATGGCAAGATTCTTGGAAGAAGTTAGTCAGTACAAGACTGACCAGTCTCAGGACTCCTGTTATGCAGGGTTTGTAAGTATTTCACTATGTTCACAAGTTTCCTAACTTTTCTTATGTAAAAGTCAAGAAGCAGGTGCATAAATTTCTCTTCAATCTCACCCCTTGCTCTGTGGTAAATGTCTTATCTGCCAACTGGATTTCTCTCTCTTTCCACCCCTACAGAAAGAACTGAGGGGTGTAGGCACAGGAGGGGAGAAAGAAATGGCTTTAACTCAGTACATCAGTTTAGTTCTCTAATATTCAATCATCTTAGTACTTTACTAGTACTTTACTAAGTACTTTACTTAGTACTTTACTAGTACTTTTGGTACATGAGGCATCATCATGAGGTGGATGGCTACATGGAGGGGATGCTGTCACCAGCAGTACTGGGAGAGTGTTACTTTCCAGCATTTAAATGCTCTTTAGAATCATGCTTCATTATGGCATTAAAGGAATAATGTAGTCCTGGCTCATACTGGCAAACGTCAAAAGAGTAATCCCAAATCCTGTCACAATGCAGCGAATAATCACGCTGAGTCATGTGGGCTGCTGGATATGGGACGAAGACAAGCAGGAAAGCTTCAGCATCTGGCTCTGCGTTACATTTACCAAAGACCTGCCTGGGTCTATCCTGCAGCACTGCCAGCTCCAACAGAGGCTTTTATGGGAGATCCACCCTTTAGAAGCCCCGTGTTGTTTTACTGCGTGCCTACCACATGGGTAGAGGAAATAAAGCAACGGGCTGGAGGCAGAACTGCTGGGGGAGAAACAGCAGGGAGATGTGTGTGTTTGTGAGAGGGCTGGGAAGGTGGAAAACAGAGGAGGAGGCAGTGAGCTTTGGTGCTCATCTGTGCCCTGGGGAACAGCTGACAGATGGCAAAGAGAGTGGGAGCTGGGAGAGCCTACTTGTAGGGTCCTGCAGGTAAGAACCAGCTTGTGAGATGCCAGTCAGGACTAACGACACATGTCAGGCAATGCTGGGGCATTTCAGGGATCCTGCTCTGATGGTGATGCAAAGGAATTCAGGCTGGCACTGGAGCAGAGTTTCTCCATGAATAACTCAACACCTCGTGCTGCTCCCTGGGAGCAGGATGATGCGGTGTGACGGGCATGTGCTGTACTGTGCTCTTGCCTCGTAGCAAAGACTTTAATAGTCCTAGGGCCAGTCAAAATAGCAGCCTGTCTGCTCCTAATCAGATCTAATATTTAATTTCGGTTCTCTAAAATAGACATGAAAGGAATACGGAAACTGTCATTACAGTTTATACATAAAATCATACCAGCTGCTTATCTGTAGCTATGCTGGTTGTTTTCAGGTGCTGTGAGAAAGAATAAGCAGCTCTGCAGATGATGAATAGGCTAATGAAGTCAGGGAAAGCTGCATAATTAAGCAAGGTTGAGGTAAAACCACAGCTATTTTAGAAGAATTCTAGCTTTAACAAGGCCAAGATTTTACCTCAGGTCTTCATGGAATAGTTTACCACCAAAGAATTTTTTTTTCCCTTAGCCCTGAAGGATGAAGGCTTATAGCCTTAATTTTATTTATCCCTTCTTACGTAACCATGAATGCTCTCATTAGCCATATAAATGTCTAATACTCTTCAAATGCTGGTAAACCCAGCCACTCATTAGTAGCCCAAGGGCAAAATAATTCTGTTCACCAGTGCTGCAGATTTATAAAGTTTGAGCCTTATAACATTTTTCTCTTAGGTGGGCCAGGAATATGCTTAATTCATTTCCTTATGGTTAGAAAATGATTATTAAATAGTTTTAAAAGTTTATCTATTGGAAAACATCTGCATTGTGTTCTCTGGAGCTTTTTCACATGAGAAATAGTTGCAAATATTCATTGGGATCAACTTATGAGGGGGTTTCTGGCACACGTTTCAAATTTCCTGCATTTTCAAGAATATCATATACATTTCTGTGGGGCTGATTTACTTCCTTCCACACAGATTCAATCTCCCTCACTTTGATTGCCAAAAACTATTTCCACTGTGAATTTAAAAATATGGTAGCAGGATTTTCACAGTAAAAAAAATGGCTTTCTGTTCCTCTATGGCTCTTACTTTTCAGTGTTTCATTTGGAGTTTTCATTGCATGTGTTTTTTCACGTTTAGCCTCTGGCAGGTTTTTGTGTGTTATTTATGATGTAGTCAACATGTTTTGACCACACTCCAGCTGATCAAGAAGAAGCTATTTTAAAGTGAAAAGATGACTGCGTACAGAAAAAAAAAGGTTCTCAGAAAAATTAAAATAAATTTGATGGTAGGGGTGATGGCTTTGTTCAAACGCTGCCATGTGGGGGCTCTTGGTAAACAGCTCTGTCATCAAATGGTTGTGTGATAACAGGCAAATTACTTCCCTACAAATATTGTTTTTCCTGATCCCTCTTGTGTCTTCCTTGTCGGCACTGATATCTTCAGAGGCAAGGTGGGCTCTCTGCTCCTGTAGTGCCCGCAGTGAGGCTCGGGATGCAGACCCAGGAGGCAGCTGGGCTGGTCACAGCTCACTGAAATGAAAGAGTGAGATCCCTCTCCCTCCTTCCTTGGCTCTGGCACTCACCTCCTGGTATGCGGAGCCAGTTTGCCTCTCTAACCCAACTTTGCTTTTTGCCAAGGTAATTTTCTGCTCTTTTATTAAATGGAATTGAGGCACCATGGGATCAGACCTGTGCCACAGCTGTCTCAAGGTAAAGCATTGGCAGTGCATGGCATGGAAATAAAGGAAAAGCAAGAGAGGGCTGGATGATGAGTTGCTGATTTGGTCTGAAAACTGCTGTAATCTGTGTAATGATGAGAGCTTTCTGCATTTCTCTACCCCAGTACAAACTTCCATTGTGAGCTTGGGTGAGCAATGACGTGCTCTTCTGCCCAAGATCTGTGTTACTACAGCAGAGTGAGAACAGACAGGCTTCAAAATCAGTGGTGTGGCTGCAAGCTGTTTATTGAGAGCCAGAAGCATTCACAGCAATTTTTGTTACTATATCAACATAAGTCAACATTTTCAAAAATACTTGCTTTTAAGTAGAAATCCAAGTTTCCAAGAGTTCAATCATGATCACTTCACCTCCCTATTTCTCACTAACTTTGTTGTGTTTTATCAGTGATGGATAACTCTGAATTTAGGTTGTTACCATATGTGGGTCAGATTATATAGATTTTGGAGTGTTGCATCAGGCTGGCAGGTTTGACAAACCAGGCCACTGTTTTGACAGAGATGTCTTTTTATCTTCCTTTCTGGGCTGAAACTCAATGCTTGTCACAGAGATGTTCCTTTAGCAGTCTCAGAAAGGAGCTGAAAGCTGTCAAATAAGAAACTACAGTACCATGGCTTCGTGCTGCTAATGTGACTGAGGAAGGGGACAAGGCATCCTGGCAGCAAGTGTTTCTGTCTGTGCTAGCGTGGATGAGCTCTTGGCTGTATACCCTCTCCTCTCTGTAGTGTACAGATGGCCAGGGGTGAGATGCTGCGTTTTGGCAGATGACAGTGACATGGAGGGGTGTACAGCCCTGCAGTTTGTTGCTAACCAATATACAAACTTCCTAGCTGCTGTCATCCTTTCCAGATGTCCCCGCTCTGAAGTTTCCAGTGAGCAGTGTGAGATTTCCCCATTCCCAGAATAGCTCACCTGTGACCAAAGTTTGTGTGGTGCTTTAGAGCAGCCAATTGTGCAGAGGCTTGCTGATTAAAGACGCTTTTGAAAACATGCAGCTGTTGTCAAATGTGGCTGCTGCAGGGTTCAGAGACACTGCATGCTGTGGGAACACATCCCTTACTGATTTTGGCTGAAACACCATGGCCTCTGCCTCTTGCCCATGGCTGGCCCTTGCTGGCTCACCAGTCCCACCACGCTGCCGGTGGAGGGAGCTGGGCACAGTGCTCCCTGTCTCTCTTCAGGAGAATCACCTGCACTAGCACAAGTGGCCTTTGGGCCTTTCTGAAACACAGCCGAGTGTGTCCAAAGTGGGTGCAGGGATTCTCATGCTGCCCCACTGGCTGGCACAGCTGTGGGGATGTAGCCCCAGGCAGAAAATACTCACAGACTGGGGGAAGACCTCTCCCCAAACCCAGTGCCCTGTTCATGGAGGCACCATTTGCCCAGGACTCACGCTTCTGGGTGGTGTAGTCCATCCAAAATGTGTTTTAACTCCAGAACACACAGCCTGTGAGCTGGGACATGCCTCTTTAGCCCATCTCGTGGGCAACCTGTCTCTTGCTTGTTCATTGGGCTGTGTCTGGTTTAGTGTTTTAAGCTTGGAGGGAAAGGGCTCATGAATTTGGACACAAAGGTCTCAGCCCTGTGCTGATATTTCACTGAGGGTTCTCTGGCACCTTTTTTTCTCTATTAAGGGCTTCTGTGCCCTAGAGACAATTTCCCTGTTACGAAGAAGAGTGTTACTGTAATTTTCTCCTGCAGTATATATTCCAGTTCACAAAGACATACCACAGCTATATTGACCATTATGGTTCTTCTGAGTTTTTCTCCATTAACCACAACCAAATTTAATCAACTATTTAGGAGGTGCAACCTCTAAACACACTTCTAGTTTCACAGTTTTTTGTTACATCCTGCAGTGAACAAGATGGAGAGAAAGGATTATTTAAAAATAGCTTTGAGGTAACACATTACTGAAGTGATTTCAAACAATCTGAAGGAGTCATTTGGAATGACAGCTATTATTACTTCCTCTGTTAGTAAATTAAGGGATAAAATGCAAGTGATTGAAATGAAGCAAGAAATATTTTTCCAGGTGTTTGCAGATGATACACTAAATAATTTAGTAGCTGGGAACAGTGTGTCATGTAGTCATTCAGCAGAAAAAAGAAAATTGAGGGTATAAAATTCCCGCAGATACTGTTCTGGTCTTACTGATGTTTACATCAGCAAAGAGATGGAATAACAGTGACAAATCTGGCCAGTATAGTTGCTGTTTCATTACAGTGTGCATTTTCTATTTGAAAATGTACAACAGAGGGGCCCCCAGGTCTCTCTCTAATATCTTCCTGTTGCTCTAATTTTTTCTTCTTTCATAATTACAAGTTCTTCCAAATTATGTGCTCGCTGATTTTATGTCCTTCCCTTCCTAGGGGCCTTGTCTTTCCCTAGGTATGGGGTATATATTTTGTACTCATTAATATCTAGTTTTGTCTTTGATCTTAGCTAATATCTCTACTATAAATTGCTTCTTGCTCCTAGACTGGGCTATAACATCTTTTTTAAGACATACAACTATAAGCATATAAGAGTGAGGTATCAGCTAGCAGAGATTTTCATTTACATCACTTTCATGAGGAAATAACATAATAATGCCACTGCAGTTTCGGTGCAGATCCCAGCCTGGCACAGATAAAATAGCTTATGGCTGTAGAGATTCATATTAATTCAAAACAGTTTGGTTAATGAAGATAATCAACACCATTGTTCATTTTAAATAGGAGAGAGTGGTGATGATGATACAGACTATAAGTGGGTAAATAACTTTCATATGTTTGTGCAAAATTACTAACCCACTTGTAGCTTGAATGACTATGTAGTTCATTTAATTTGATCATCTTTCTCTGAAAAATATCTACAAATGGAGTAGACCCTTCTCAAACGTGAATGCTATTGTTGGTCAGAGGGGTCATCTCAGTCTGAATCTGCAGACGGTTTGTGAACACTGTTATGCAAGGTTTTATTCATTGATCTGTCTTCAGTTTCATTAGGGCAAACAAAAGGGTTTTTTTGGTTAAGGATTTCAAAATTAGATTTTCACCTCGGCTCAGCTTCAGAGTATCCAAACTACTGACAAATTGGGGCATTGGACTCTGAAAAGAAACTTCTGCGAGATGATGAGAAATTGAAAATTTCTGGTTTCATATCCTTGCGATTGCCTGCTGTAATTGGACAGTTTATCAAGAGAAGTTGTGTGATATCCATTTGTGGGGGTTTTCAAGACGGTCTCATTTGAAGTGAGAGGCTGGACTCAGAGGTTACTTTCTAGCAATATTTCCTGTAGCTTTGTGATTTAAGGCATTTGGGATTACCTAAAAATGATCTGTGAGTTCTTCAGAATTTGAAACTCGCCGTTTTCCTCTCTGAATGTTACCTGCTGCAATGTAATGTTGGAAACTCCACAAAAGACAGAATCTGAATTTCACTTGTTCTCAACGTTTTCCCCTTTAAAGCTTGTCTGATTGCATAAATGTTGTGTTTACATGATGTATCTGCAGACAAAGGAACATTTGCAAAAGGGTCAGGAGTGAGCAGGTTTTAGGAGACAACTGGGTACTTGTAGGGATTTTAAACCTTTGATAGTTTACACAGAACAGAAAAAAACACTGGATTAATCTAAGTTTCTCTCTATCACTGCAAATATTTGAAAATCATGATCTGCAGCTCAATAATTCAAAAAGAAGGAGTTAAAACAATGGTTTGATTTTCCTTTTCTTTTTCCCCTGTATTAATTCTGAATTTCTGAAGTTCATTTCCTGTTCCCTCCCACTCCCTGCCCCTTCAGCTTTTCGGTACTTTTAGAAATGTTATTCCACTACATAAATTAGGTAGCTTTACCTTTTTAAAAAAATTATTTTATTTTATCCTCTTTTTTTCTTCCTCTGGTATGGATCATCTGCTGTGAAGCAAATAGTATAGTCATTGTTTTGGTAGCCACTCTGTATTTTATAAATTCACCTTATTACAGGTTTACTGATTTAGATTGAATATGGATGTGTATAGAGGTATGACTGAGTGAATGGAGAAATTACACTCCATTCATCTGGTCTGTTCTATCAATGTTTAGTGCTTTTTATTTTTATATTAGTCCAATGCTTGGAATAAGCAGCAGCCCCAGCCTTCTCTCTCCCAGTACTGTAAACTGCAACAAGACCATAGGTTGCACAAATAATTGTTTTCTCATCCCTAGAGCACTTGGCTTCTGACCTCAGCATTGACAAAAATTCCTGTAGCCCTGCTGCTGCTGGGCTTCTCAGGGCTCTAAGTGCTGTCCTGGCACAGAATTTGCATTAAGTACTCTGAAGCTCTTGGAAAAAAATCTTTCATTTTAGAGAGCAGCTGAAATAAGATCAACCGTGGTGTTTGTGCCTTCATAAGAAACATTTTGTTTTCCTTGAATGTAAGGAATTGGCTTGACATTTTCACAGGCACCACTGTGATTACGAGGCAGAAGTTTCCAAACATCAGGCTTGAATTATATTCAGTTCCAAGCAGCTATTGCATTCTCTCCTCTGAACTGTGTTTTGTTAAACACACATTCAGGTCTCAGAGCAGTTTGGAGAAAAACAGGTTCCTATTCTAGAAATGATGTTCTAAGAACAGAATTTAGACAACCTTCACCCAAAAGACCTTTCTAAACCAGCTGCATGAAGAAGATATGATAGTGTGTAAAAGGAGTCCTGAGGCTCATGTTGTTCTGGTTGCAGGCAGATCAGCTTTGCAGTTGTCCTTGTATGTCCATGTGTATTTAAATTACTTGTCTCTTCTTTGACAAAATCTGGTTGTGGATCTCACTGGAAATCTCAGGTCCCCGTTTGCATTTCTACTTTGTTGATAAGTCAAAGGCTCATAATTTTAGGCAAGGATGTTGTTCTCCCCTGTTGTAGGGCAATATTTTGGACAAAAAGCACACTTCTGAGTTTATTAAGGGAGCAGGAAAAGCTTCTGTTTCCTTTAAAATTATGCAATTCTCTTTGCAGCCTAGCTGCACCCGTGTGCCTGAGTTTGCTGCTTTCATTTCCTTTCATGCCTTCTGCAAGAACTTTTAAAG
The DNA here is from genome assembly GCA_013400235.1 of Oriolus oriolus. NCBI lineage: Eukaryota > Metazoa > Chordata > Aves > Passeriformes > Corvidae > Oriolus > Oriolus oriolus. Next base: position 3,784,310 of record VXBT01009500.1, on the reverse strand, counting down.
TCAAGTTTTGACTTATATTGGTAGCAGTGGCAAATCGAAAAGCTCTTGAAACACACAAAGTGGTCTGAGATCTTTGCTTTGCAGAGTCAGGCTCTGAAGTAACTTCTCAGTGGTGGAAGGTGTCTCAGTACATTAAAACTCCAAGCTGCCAAACTACCTGTGAGCTGAGGGAGTCTGCTTCTGATCTACACATTGGGTTGCCCCCTTCATCTACCCCTGCCTCTGATTCCATCTGTGTTACTTTTGATGCTTGTTTTTCCTATGGATCAATAGTTTTAGAATGTGGGTGTCTGGCAGACTGCTTCAGGCAGATCCTTACTACTCCTTGATAAAAAAAGAGAGATGCCAAGCTGAAATGTGGCAGGAGATAAGGACAGCAGTGCGAATAAGGCTGAGATAGAGTGAATTAGAAAAAGAGGGCTAACACAGACTAGGTATTGCTGGTGTCTGTGTTAGAGGAAATCTGATAAGGCTACTGTATTGCCCTTCCTTAATAAAGTTGTAATAAATTCCTGTCTAACAATTGGTTATTTGTTGCTTAATTAAAAACTTTGAACTTGCAATTTTCTTCTTAGTCTATCCATATTATCCTCCTTCTCCTTCTGGGAGGGATAATTTAAATAGAAATGTTGTTAAAGTAGATTTGATGGGATGATAGAGGGCTTTTACAAACCTTAATCAAACAGGAACATTTTTTCTGTGGATTTTTTTTTTTTTCTCAAAGAAATAGATGCTGGTTTGCAAGTCCGATTTTGAAGCAGTGAGATTCTTTAGAACTACTCTGCTCATTTCTTTAGAACTACTCTGCTCATTAAAAAGCCAAACTTGCTTTGGTGAAAAACAGCTCTCTGTCTAGCTTCTTTCTGTGAAGAAAGGTAGTGATTGAGGAAAGAGAGGGAAAAGCATAAATCCAATATTCCTTCTATAATCCCCTCACTTATGAACTATTAGTATTTTAAATTAGGGTGATAATTGGTGTGCCTTTGTTCTCCATGGATAAAGCACAATATAGAGCTTTTCACCATTACAGAAGTGGAACCACCTGTGAGGTGGGAGACTCAATCCCAGACAATGGATGAGAAAACCTGTTCCCATCCCAGGGAATGCTGGCATATCATCCTTGTAATTTCAAACACCTCTTGTAGTCTTCATCCCAGCTCATCTTGTGCTTCCCCACAACATAGTCAAAGGAAAATAACTTTCCCTTTATGCCCTGGATAAGGGCTATGTGTGTATTCTGTTATCAAAGGTCATGCACACAGTAACCTCTTCTCTCTCCTTGATCTCTTGCAATGGACAGAATCAGTATTTATCTGCATTAAAAAGGCACAGCAAACATGATATTTTATATCAAAGGCCCCATTGCCTGATTCTGCATCAGAAACAACAGGGTACTGTAGGAGCTCAGATCCCTGTTGATGAAAGCTCTTCCAGGACTGCAAGCAAACACTTGAAGAACACTTGTTACTTTTGTTCCCACAAATATTTGTCCTTGATGGTTAGAAGGAAGATCTATATTACCGCAGGTCATATTATTCTGGGATGTGTATGCTTAGTGCTTCTAAATGTAAAGTGTGACAAACGCAGATGCTCTTGTGCCCATATAAGCTGACTTTGAACTGGACTTTTTCCAAAGGTCAAAACCTCATTGCTGACCTAAACTTGCTGACAGCTGCAGGTATAAGAGCAATTATGACTTATCTTGTGCAAGCACATGTGATATTGACCCAAAATTTGCATGTCTGGAGATCTGTTAAAATCTTTAAAAAAAAGCTACTGTAATTTCTAAGAAATATACTAAAATGGGAATGCTAACAAAACCTGTGAGCTACTGCAGAATAATCTAGGATATGGTATAATTATATTAGTATAAAATATAATCAAAAGAACTAATTATACCGAAAGAATGAAGACATGATGTGAATGGACATGATTTAGCCTTTTCTATTTGAAATATTTTCAGTTCCCAAGAGACAGAGGGCTGGAAATGTTGGTTACCCTGAAATCTACATTTTCTCAATATTGCTTTCTCACAACTTTTCACTCACTTGCAATGTTATTATGTCCTAATATATCACAGGTGAGAAACTGTTATCTACCATGATAAATGCTGGGCTTTGAATGCCAGCTCTTATATACCTAAACTGTTACCACAAGTAACACTCAGTGCTTGTGTGACCCACTAGTAGTTCTCCCAGTAGTGAGCAGTGTATTGCACTGGCACTTCAGAAACTGGATTTCTGTTTCCAATTCTGGCACTGAAGTATAAGACCTTATACTTTCCTTTCCCCTGTGCCTTCTATCTGTTTATATTTGTGAGGTTTTATACCTCAAGTGTTGTGGCTTATTTCATACCTTAAAATGTCTATTCAATCGGCCTTGATTTCCTGCAATTACTTGAGAGGATCTCACGGTAAAAATGAGTGATTATGACTATAAAAACAAGAAATGTGACATCGAACAATATCCATTTTAATGCCCTCGAGAGGAACGTGTGTTTTCTGGCTTTGCTGTCTGGGGCACAGCTTCACTCTTTCATTCCTGTTGTGCTGAAAGGAATATCAAAGTTGCATCTGAAATATAAGAACAGGAGGTAAAAGAGGGTGTAAGAGAGGTGACAAATAAAGGGCAAATTCATTAATGTTTTAGAAACTACATCTGACTCTCTAGGTGTCTGCGTGATAAGTTTACACCTTTTGATTTTTATACCAGTCTTTTCCTTCTCTTCAATTTACAAACTTTGATGTGCTGCTTTAGAAGGAAAAACGTGCAAATTATTTCATTATGGGATTTTTAATTTCCCTGGCAGCTGTGGTCCAGTCATACTGAAACATTCAGATGAATTCCTGCCTCTTCCCTGCACAGGATCTCTTTGAGGTTATAGCCACAGAAATTTATCTTGCACAGTAGTTGTAGCCGAAGCATTTTCCTTCTTTTCCTGCTTGTTGATGAATCCTCAGCCTCATCCAGGTTATTTTTTTCCCAGACAATTATTGAACAGATTGGTTTCCTAATCTGCTTCCCATATCTCCAGACAAAGAGTGTGACCAGGGTGACAAGGGGTGATATTGCCAATGCCTTTGATCAGCAAGCTTTGCTCCCAGTGGTAATCTGACAGAAATGTCACAGGACTGTATCTCTTTCCTTCCTGCCTCGTCACACAATCTGTACATTTTCCTTCTTTAGCATGCAGTGCAACACTGATCTGCCACATTACTGCAACTCTTACAATTGTTCTTGTCATAATCAGACATACTATAAAATCATTAGATTAATTAGAGTAGCCTTGCAGTAATAAGACTTGCTGTGCAATTACCACTGGAATGACACAAAACAGTCGTGTGCCAGGTTTGCCTTCTGCTTCTTGCAGAAACACAGAGTGCACTTGGGCACCCTCCCTGCCAGTCCTCCGTGTACAAGACCAGCAATGCAGACAGATGGAGATGGCATATTCTATCCAGGACTCAGCTCTTTTACATTTAAACTGCCAGTATCATATTTCTATCTCTATTCTTGCATTTAAACTCAGGCTTGTTGAAAGACTTCTGCAAAATAGCTTGAAACTGGCCTGTCTCCTGCCTTAGCCATTCTTGTGACAAGAACATTTCCTGAAGTTTTTTTGCGTGATCCTCTTTAAAATGCAACATTATTAATAATCTTTGGTCCTAAACTTGAACAGTGGTATAGATGGATGAACCATTTCTACACTGAGTGGTCCAGAAACATGAGATGGTAAAGAATTCCTTAGTTTGCAAGCTGACTGTGCAATAGATTTATCCATCTGAGAGTCACAGAGTGTTTGCATGGCCGTGAATTACCCTTGGGAGTCAACACTTGCAGTTATGCAGCTGTGCTGAGTGGTAGGGAAAGTAAGGGTTTTTTTCAAAGATATTGTGAAGCTGGAGAACAACGACTGCGAAGATATTTTGTGGAAGAATTCAGTCACAAAGTAAGGAGCTTTCTGTAAAAGTTGCATGGTTCGTATGGAGGAAGGATTGTCATAATTTTGAAAAGTAGGAATTTCAACTTGTATTTTGTTAGTTAACATTGCAACATTGCCTTGGCTGGATGAGAGCCTGAACTAATAGCTCTTTTTCACCTCTGTTTTGCAGTGTAATTTGTATTTAGCTCTTACCCAAGATGTTAGTCTCCTGTACTCTTTTTGATATTATTAAGAAATTATTATTCTAAGCACAGAACTAAATTTCGCTTGCAGAAAGAGCATCTTCAAGGGTTGCTATAGCAAATATAATGTTGAAATTCCCTTGGCAGCAGTGAGATGGAGCCCTGTTAACATGCACAGAGTATCCTCCTCAGTTCAGAAAATGATGCATTATTTTGCTTGATTCTATTAATGCCCTAGATTATTTATTTCACCTTCATGAGAAAAAATGGTCAAATATGAAAGAAAACTTTTTTCCCTGTTAAGCTGCATTATGTGTAAATCCATTGGGAAAGTAGATAACAGCATTTCAGGCAGGTAACGTTGTATGGGTTCACAGGAAGCAACAGAAGCTCGTCTGTGTAGCTGTGTCCATCACAGATTCTTGCTTCCACTTCCTGAAGTGAATGGCACTACCTCAGCTTTTACTGTACCTCATCTCTGACAGTGTTGGTTATCTGGAAATTTGGAGAAACCATGACCTGTGCCAGCTTAGACCCAGCACTGAGCTAGGCTTTGTCCAGTCTTTATGCATCCACATCTATGGTTCTGTGGAGGGTAAAGTGTTTCTCTGCTTTTCCAGTGCTGTCTCCTAGCAAAAAATTCCTGGAGTGGTAACAGCAAACCAGAGCTGATGCAGCTGTGTTTGTAAGCAAGGGATGAGCCAGTGCTTCAGTAAAGCAAGTGCATTTCCTTGTCTCTGTGTTGCATGAAGATGTGTTGTAGGGTCTGTATTGGGAGTTTTGACTTGTAAACAAGAGCATTCTGGACCTCACTGAACTGGCAAGGCACTAAATAATGAAAAGAAAAGAAATGAAAGTGCTCTCTGCCAAACAGTTGCAAAACAGGGACTTGACTGTACTACTGTATGATATGGAAATGGGTCCTTCATTCTAAAAACAAAAATTAGAAAGGGACTGTGCTTGCACAAAAAGTTAACAGAACAGTTTTTAGAGATTAAAAGCCAGTGAGTGAAAGCAGTAAAGATTTATCAAAAATAAGTCAATTTTTTCCTCTGACAAAATTTAGGTAGCTGAATTTTCTTAGGTCTAATTCTCTGTAATTCAGTAAAGTGAGAGAGTGACACAAGTATAGTTACTAAAACTGGGGAAGAGAGAAGTTAGTCATGGCTGAAAGAGAAATAACAATGGGTTCAACTGGAAAGGAAACTGCTGGACTGAAGGGTGATTACCATTGAAGTCCTCAAGCATAGGCCTTGCTTGATACTTCCATTAATAAACTTGTCATAAAATATTGAAGCACTTGGAATAAATTTATCTCACAAAGCTGAAGAAGCTGTCAATACACAGGAAGATTGAACTACCCCACCAGAACAACTGGGTAACAGCAATAATAAAAATTAGAGGAAATTTAATGGCACAAAGCACGGGGTCAAGCACGGAGGGACTTATGAGCAGAACTTTTGCTACTAGTTCAGGTGGCTCCAGGTTGGAGAGAGGATCTTGGTGCTTTCCTCAAACACCATTTGATTGGGAGCCACCAATGTGTCAGAACAGATGCTAAGAGGGCTGAGAGGACGAATAAGGCAAAGGGAGATTGTATTATGCTCTGACAAAATGAAGTCTGAGAAGGGATATGAGTATTCTCTGCTGGGGATAAACCCAAGGAAGTAATTTCTGCTGCCTTCTTTCCACAAGGTGCTAAAACATGGAACAGAGTTGTTAATTTTCCCTCTGTATGCAGTGTAAATGAAGGCCTGTCCATGGAAGAAAGGAGTTTGTTACATCCAAGCTGATTCAGCACAGCTACAGCAGATTAAATATTATCAGGAATAACCTGTATTCTCCTCTTGACGACTGTTGAGCAAATAGCAGAACCAGATAGACTTGCATAAAGGGATTCCCTGGTTATTTATTAACAAAATAACCGTGTCTTTTGAATTGCCTGCTCTACCTTGGTTTTAAAGCACCACAATCAGGACAAAAAGGCTGTGAGTACTGGCTTGTATGGATCTCAAGTGAGGGACACCTGGGCAAAGAATAGGATCTCAGTGGTGATCAAAATGAAAAGACTTCAGGAACCAGTTATGTTGCCAAAGGGTGGTTCAGAGCTTTGCTGTCCTCAAGTGCCTGGTAATGCTATTTCTTCTTAAAATCCTTTCAAACATTTCACTTTAGATCATGTTTAAGGCACACTTCAGTGTTCCTTTCTACAGTAAGCACTAGATCTTTAGAAGTTTAGTGAATGTTTCCCAGTTAATACATTTTCTTGAGGGACTCTTTAATCCTTACCTGTCAAGTTTTTTGCTCTCTCCAAATGTGCCCAAGTACATAAATCCTGTGAAAAGTCCACTGATAAAGGGTTGTTATGTGTCTTCATCTTCTCCTCTATTCCTTTCCAGTAAGTGCTCTGTACATTTGGTCATTAGAGCTATTTACTGTTCTTGGGTTCAGGTATTTCTTGTATTTTATCCCTGTGCTCCTTTGTATTTCTCTAGCTGCCAGAGGAACAATTCTTTGGGAGTGCAATCTTTTCCCTATCAGCTCTCAGTTAGGGATTGGTCAATTTTTCTTTAAGGAAACAACTTTATAGGCTCAGCTTCTTTCACTTCTGCTTTTTAATTATGGGGCTTTAGATACCTGGACATAACTTTCCATCAAGGCTACAACTATTTTCTGGCCCATACCAACATCTGTTTCCTTCTCTCCATCTAAGCATTCTTTCCTGAGAGAAGAACTAGTGTGGGACTGCTCCCCTGCTGAGCTGTCCTCCATGCTCCTACCATGAGAGCTGCTTCCCACTGCCAAATGTCCAAATATACTAGCTTGCAGATGTTTTCTGACCTCCACAACAGCTTCTCTTTTATGGATAATAATCATAAATATATAAATAATAGTGAAATATAATTTGTGATTGTTTCTGCCATTTCTCCTTTTTTTTCCAGCCATCTTAATAACCTTCTGGAACTCATCAGAGCATCACTGAAGGTTATTTAAGAAATGATATTTTAATTTGGGGCAAATGGATGCTCTTTTATCTGCATACAGTGCGATAGATGCTCTTTTTCCTGTGTGTGGCATTTATGAGGAGTGGCATTGTGGAGGCAAGTTCTTTAAAAAGTTCAGTGAATTTGGACAGCTTCACCAATAGCAGTGATTTTAGATATGGAAAAGGCACCTTATAAATGAGACATTAAATAGCTCAGTGTCTTTGGGTTATTTGGAAGGAAAAATAAGCCATGAGTTTAACAATCTCTAAAACAACTTATATGGAGAGGAGGCGTGTGATAGAAGGGGGTAAAGGTGTAATAATTTAGTGGCTGGAATTTGAAGACACACTTAATCCAGAAATAAAGTGCAAATGGTTGCTAGGACAACTTATAAGTTCGTAAGGTTTCCATCACATTAGGGCCTTAAAGAAGGACAAGGGTCCTTTTGAAAAGTCAGATCAGTCAGAAATAATGGGCTTCCCTTGGAAGCATGTTTAAGTCAATTTATGGTGGTAATCCTTTCTATCACTGTTGTTCTTGCTCTGTTCCCTATGCCCTTTTGCTCTGCTCTTTTTTCTTTCTTGAAAATAGGAATATTTGGCCAAGGCTTTGTACATGAGACTTAACACTGGAAAGGGAATTTTGAACTGCTATACTCATCTCCATGTGTAGTAAGACAAAACCATGAAATGGCTTTGTGATGTGTCCTCATTTTTGTGCTACCTCATGAAGAACAACTTCCCCTCATGGTACAATACACAGCGATGACAGCACTATATTGTATCCTAACTATCCACCAGAGTTGTTGAATATGCTTAAGTAAGCAATTATGATCCTCAAAGCACCCATAAGAATTGGAATTTTTTTCTATGAACTGATGAGTCTGAATTTACTGCAATAATAAATTCTTCAATTCAGGAAATACTGTTTTTCTATTTTTCTAGAAATAAGCACCTCCCAATTGTCCTTCAGTTCCAATCTAACAAAATTCATTTAAGTCTTCCCATAATAAAATAAGTCACCAGAATTCTCCCAGGACTAAAAAAATCTTACATTGAAATGTATTGCATATTCAAAATACCAATAATGAACAATATTAAAAAAAAAAACCTCTCCAAGAAACTCTGCAAGTAAGCAAGCATTAATGCCTTCCTCAAGAATAAACTCTGTCACAATGTTTTCTACTTTAGGTGAGAGTGGGTCTTCTCAGTAGTAATGAATGGCATTGAGTATCACATAATAATGGGTTTTAGCTGAGTGCAGCCATGTCCAGAAATAGAGCCATGTCACTGAGGTAAGCCAGGAACAATAGCAAGCTTTAAGGGAAGCAAGCCCAGAGAATTAGGATCATAAAGGACCTGAAAACCATTCTCAAGCTACTCGCCATTTGTAATACAGTACATTTAGCACCTAAAAATGTAAAGATTGTCACAATGTCATGTAACAAACCGAAATAAAAAAATGTTTCAGAGTAGATTTTTAAATTACTTGCTAGGGTCTTTATCAGTACATCTGCAAAGATTCTTGCTTATGACTGCTCTTGATGTGATAACAATTGAAAGAACACCTAAATGATCCAGGTAATTTCCTCTTGGTTGGGTACTAGTCTTTAAAGAATACCTTTAAAAAATAGAACAAAAATAGTAATCTTAATCATGTCCTGAGCTGGAATGAGATTAGTGTTGCTGTTGTCTTCAATTTCTTTTTGCTAGAAAGAGAAGCAGTCGCTGTATTTTGGAAAAGTAACCATCCATTTGTTCATAAGCAGGGGACAACAGGCAGCTGGTAACTGTTAAACCTTCTGCAGCAGCTGAAAAGAGTTTATACATCTTTAGTATGCATTGTTTCACATCAGGTAATAGAAACTGTAACAAGCTAAAATTTATATTAATAAATCTCAATTGAGAATTATGATTCATGGTACCCTTTGACTTTTGCTCTGGCAGCTGGAGAGTGTAACATATTCAGCTCTAAGGCTGAAGACAGCCAGTGTGGTTCCATATAGCAGTGTCATTTAAATCACTAAATCCATCTGTGGCTTAATTTCAGAACAGCTCATGAGTCACAGTCATAAGACTTGTAAGTTCATTAGTTTGCATGGCTGTGGTAATTGCTGTCCTGTAATGCTGTTTCAAGTTTTATCTATAACATGGAAATCATAATTATTTGATCCTCTCTTTTCTTATTTTTTTTTAAAGCTTTGCCTGAGTCAAGATCTTACTTTGAATTATTACAGCTGTTAATGTAAAGATCTTTCTTCCTCAGCTGGGGCTAAAGCTATGCAAATTATATTATAATTGATAACAATCTTTGTCATGTTTTATCATAGCTTTTGAATTACAGTTAAAAGGGAGCTGATTTTGGTGAAGAAGGCAAAAATCAATAGTTTAAGGGGAAAGTTCTTCACTGAGGTAAATATAGTCACTGGCTGTAGTGGATTTTGACTTTGCACATTTGATTTTTTCCACACTTTCTCTTAATCCAAATTAGCTTTCAGCACTTGAATCTCAATCAGCAAATTCCTCTGATTTAATTCAAATAGACTCAGATGTTCAGAGTATCTGAACAAAGTTGTTTTTTTACTTTTTTGTACCAAACAGCCAGTGGCTTGGAAGGCAATTATTACCTTATTGTATAAATTGCTCATATAAGGCTTCCAGGGAAAGGCAAACACATGTTGGGCAGTGCTGTTTCACTGTACATGACAAAAGTAATGCTTAAAGCAATATCCTACAGAAGTAGTGTCTGGGCTTTTCCACTACTACGTGGAAGATGTGGAAGAGCTTCAAGACACATCAGTTGTGCCAGGCATCAGCTTCTTACAATGTTTTGTTCCAGTGGAATTGAGTAACTGATATTAGGAAAGGTGATGTTGTGACATCATTTCTGTGCTCTCCTTTTTCTCCTCTCTTTAAGGAGAAAACAAATTCTGTACTGACTCTGCAGGCTTCTTACTATGCATTTCTCATTCCACCCGCTCTGCTGAAAGACATTTGTAAGTAAAGAACACACAAACCACGAGCACTGCTTGCACTCTTTACCCAGCCCCAGAGGTTGCTTGTTTTTCCACAAGATCTGATGATGGCTTTGTTACTTCAACAAAAAAGACTGGGACTTAGGGGACCCAGGACCCACCACTCAGAAAGGTTTGGGATCAGGGTCTGAAAACCCTGAATACTTACCTGAAATTTTGCCAAATGCTGTAGTTTGGGGACCTTCAGTGAAACAAAACAAAACTCAGTGATGCTTCTAGCAACCTGTTGGTTTCCTCCTGATCCTTTGCAGGTGAAAATAATGTCTTCTTATTCAGTCCCCTCCCCATTTTGCTATTTCAGTAATTATGCTGTTCCCTAGACTAGGCTACAACTTTAAGGACTTCAGAATTTTGCTAACACCTCTCAGCAATGGACCTCGCCAGAAAAATCTACTGTAAGTGAAAAATCCAGTTCTGTGAAGGATTATGAATGTTGTTTTTCTCCTCAGAATTAATCCTGAATTCAGCTGGATATACATAAAGTTTTGAAAGATAAATATTTAGTTTTAGATGCCTTGGAAATGGAAAATACGTTTTAAGCTTTTTAATATATTGTTTATAAGCACATAGGAAAGGAGAAAAATAAAGCAACAAAGCTGTGATTAATTTGACGCTGCTTAGATTAATTCCCTTTTCTCTCAGTCTAAACAAACATTTTGGCCAAATCACTTCTTTCACTCAAAGTGTTGCTTTTAATTTTTCATTGACCTGTGTTTTCCTCTGGAAAATAGTTAAAATGTTCCAAATCAGTTCTTTGTTATTATGCTGTGGACTTTGACTTCAAATACGTAGTTTAGATCCTCACTTCTCAGAACCTCAAACCTAAATCATGTACCTGAGATGGTTAAATTCAGCTTTTTACCTGATACAAACTCCCAAGTGATGAGATGATATTTTCTTGATGCATTCATTGCTCAGAGTAACACAGAGAACACGAACATGATGTACCTTGAATTACTACCCATGTTATAACGTTGCCAATACTGTCATCCAGCTACTATTTCTGTGTTAAGTGGCTTCTATTCTCAAATTCTCCATTCATCTGTGTTAGAAAAAAGTCTGTTGGCAGGCAATTTAAAACAACCATTCACAACAAAATGTATATTAATAGCCAGGTATACTAGGTCAGGTTGTTAACAGTCAAATTAGGATACATCCCAAATAAAAATGAGAGGCGATTTCATCTTGTGGCTGATCAATCCCTTTTCATCAATTTTAAAAAAGGAATTTTTAGGAGTTTTGCATGATCTTTCCTTAACCCATCTTTCTTTCTCGTCTTTGTATCATGCAAAATAATTTGTTTTGGAAGATTTTTTTTTCTTAGTACCTTTTTTTTTCTATATCTTAGTAAGATTACTCACTGAAACTTCAGCCTCTTGCTTTCTCCCCCATCCTCACCATACAGAGAAAATGGCATCACACAAAGAGTTTCTAAAGAAAGCATATTCATGACACAAACCACCAGGATGATTTCACAGGAATGAATAAGGGGAATAGATTTAAATGTAACATCGTCTGATAGTTTGTGAAGACAAAAATGCAGATATACCTGTGTCTTGGTGCAGGACTGTCAACCTGAAGCATTCAGCTGAATGCAAAGGAGAATTATTTTTAATGTCTGTCTGAGGCATTTGATTGGGTTGTAATTATCTGCCTGCATGGTTTTCCAGGGAGGAATAGGGCACCCCTGGCTATAGTGGAAACATTTGCTTTTTGAGATAGTATCTGCTTACATTAAAATCTTGTTTTTTACTGCTGCATGCAGTAATCAATGGGAGTGAATATTGCTGACTGATTACAAGTCCAGTGATGCAGTGCCCTGCTTAACCAGCAATTATTGTATTAAAATACACATCTGAACAGTTCCTTTCATACTCTAATCTTTGCCCTCCTTAAGCTCAGCTGTCAATAACAGACTGCACTCTGAATTACCAAACCTGAGAATGAAGTGCTTCATCCTTTGGAGCAGGAATATGCTGTGTCTGTGACATTTGCTTCCCCATAGCTTGATTGTCTGGAGTGGAAAGTTAAATGTGTAGGTCTGGAAATGCTGTTCATTCCCATCTCCTTCATATCATTCAAACAGACATAGAAGAAGCAGTTTTTCTAAATCTAATGATTTCTTCTCTCATTCACCTGAAAAATAAAGCCCAAAACAACATAAAACATCCTGTCTAATGCAAAACCTATCTGAATCTGGCTATTTTTTTTTTTTTTTTGTGAATTAGTTTTTTATGAGATAATTAATTCTTTTCCTGATCCCTGAACTTGTTCTAGGCATTGACTTGGAAGCTGGTTTTAATTAATGAGGAGTTCAATGCCAGCTAACCCCAGCTGTTGATGCCAGAAGCCACCCATGCCCTCCAATTCATTAGGGGCTTTAGTTACTCATTCAGTCTGGTGGTATGGGGTGACCAAAAAACCACAGGTCTGCTAATCTGTGGAGTGATGACAGGACTGTTCTCCCTGAGAGTTTAGGGGTGATGGGGGAAGAGTGAGCACTGTCCATGCCTTAGAGTGGCTAGGGTATTCTAAATCTGAGTGGTTTTAATCACTGCATAAATTATGAAATAAATGATCATGGAAGCAGTGTATAAGAATGTGAAGATAGGGACAGGCTTAGGAGACACAATGGAGATGAATAAAAGTTGCCTGGATTTGTGAAAAACAAGGCATGTCAGGCCAGTCTTACTGGGGTTTTGGGCCATGTGTTTTAACAGGAAAAGGCCAGCATCCCAAAAGGAATCCAGTACTTGAGGCACCAGCTCTGCTGTGAGAGGGAGTGAGATGGAGGTGAGGCTTGCTGAGTGCAGACATGTCTGACACTTGGGAGGGTGGAAGGCTGATATGTGGGGATAGAAAAAACTGAGAAATGCTATGAGGAGATCTGCAACAGGAGTGAGTAAGCTGGGAAATGGGAAGCCTGGAGCTTTGCCTTGTAATGGGGATCTTCTGTGGTTGTAGAAGGAGGTTCAGAAGCATGAGGTTCCAAAAGACTCTGCTCTCCAGTCGTGTAGCAGAACTCTGGTATGGGACTGCAGCTTCCTTTGCTATACTTTCTTCCTGCTTTGCTGAGCCTTAGCAGGGTAACAGAGCTACAGCCTTGAGTGAGAGAGTCTCAAGCACTCTTATTGTATAAGCTTTCCAGGGTAGCCAAGGGAGACAATGCCCTTTTTTAACTTTTCATGATATAGCCCTTACCCGTTTTAAAGATAATGAAAAATCCTTGAATTATGTTTCCCCTGGAATATGTTTTCCTCAAACAGTAGCAAATAACCATTTGTTTTTGAAATAACTTCCTACCTCATGTAATACTGGTTTTTTAATGCTAGAAGTTATAGAAAACATTAAGAAAAAATCATATGGTCTCTTGGTTAGAAATTACCATTTCACAGTCAGTCCCTCAGAGCTGCTACTGAAGAGATAAACCCAAAGTTGATGTCTACACTGAAGTCAGCATGAAAGCACAGGACTTCACAAGGGTCTGCCCATTGCCAGAGACAAGTCACTGGAAGTGGTCATAAATGCTACAGCAACCAGGAGGAAGAAACTCATCTTTGATCTTTCCCTTAACAATCTTCTAAGCCCTTTGGGAGTATTTGTCACAGCAAAGCTAAGGTCAGAGTGTTCAAAAGTGAGCTGAGAGAATTACATTGGACAGGCTCTGTCTGCAGTGTCTGACACAGTTTCAAGTGCTGCAGACTTTCTGAAGAACCTTAGACAGTCAGTCCTTATTAACTGCTCCCAGCCTGGCTTTTTCTAAACATCGTGTCCAAAATACCTTCCACGAGAATATAATCTTATTTTTAATGATTCCCACAATCAGACATTCCAAGAAGGTGGGCATCACATAAATTTCTAGTTTCTTCTACTCCATGGCACCACTTTCGCTTGTTCTGTTCCTTTTTTTCTCTTAGGGAGCAGCTGGAAGGTAATACTGCTGCATTTCCAAAACAAGTTATATTTTTGTTGATAACAGAAAAGCAAACCAATAAATTCCTGCAAGAAAATTATATCCCAAAGAATGCACAACTTAATGCCATAAAACATAATTATACTGAAAATATCGGTAGTGAATTAGAGTTCTCCTGGGTTCTCAGTTTGTCTGCACGTGTTTTTTTATTATGTTAGATGGTATTCCATGGACATAAAATAAATGTCATATTTCTTAGAGGTTTATGAGACATAGCAGGAATTTCTGAAATTTTGGAGAAATATACTTATTCACTTTTTATCATGTTTGTGATTTTTCCTATAGTCCTATGATGGACATACAAGCCCTCTGCCTTCTTGGAGGAATGCTGCCCCATGCAGATGCCTTAGATAGCAGCTGAAAGTCTCCTTTCTGAGGACCCTCTTACAAGCCTTGTGGCAGTGAATCTGGTGGGCATAATGCAAAGTCATCCATTGGTTGTCAAATATAGTTTAAGAAAAGTTTGCTATCCCAACAAATTGTTTTAATCTAAATAGTCTAATAGTTTAATCAGAATAGTTCATCTAGATTAGAACTGCAATCCCTGTAATGCACAATGATTCCTTATGCCATTGTTTAAGATCTATGTCAGGAACCCCACAAAAACTCATAAATATGAAACAGAAAATTAGTGATGAAAAAGAATCCAATGAGGTAGAAATATCTGACCTAACCTCCATGTTGGGTGCTAGTGCTTCTTTGCAACTGTTTGCCAGTATGTTCCATGTGTCAGTGGAAATTTTATAAGCTAAATATCCTTAGGACAAGAATCTACCTTCATTTTCTGTGTCTGTATCTGTATCTTGCTCCTTTTTCTTGTTTTTTTAATAAGTATTTTCATTTCAGATACCGAGACAATGTCATAACATTACTTTCTCCTGGAATTCTTTCATTACTTTGTCACTTTTCTGTATCAGTACAGCCTGTCCTTTAGTCATAAGGACAAAGTTCAGAATGCAAGGCAGCGGGATTTAGGGTTTAGTCTTTAATAAAAGTTAAAATAAACAGCCTTTCATTCTACTGTAAGGGACTTACTGACGCAAGGAACACAGTTTCTTTGCTACAGGAACTGAGAAAATTCTATTAAGTCAGAAAAAGGGATTCTGAGCTTTTACCTTTGTTGTTTAAAATCTGGTTTACTCTGAATTTCCCTCTTATAAAAGATTGTGGAGAAGTTGGTTACTCTGTTGATATTAAAGGGGAAGGAAGTTAAATAAAGCTCCCACGGGTTACTGTACTCAAGTGCCCTGTCAATGCACACAAACTGTTACGGTTTCTCCATAGCAATTTACCTACTCTTGGCATGAAAATGTTGTTGTCATAAAAGACCTTTCAGTCAAGACCAAGAGGGAAAGGAAACTGCTCTCTCCAGAGATAGGAACTGGAGGTTTATGTGTGTTTTTTCTGAAAACAGACTTGCACACAGACTATGGCAGTTTTCCTCTGCTTCATCTCCAACATAATTCACCTTGTCAGAGGAGTCAAGAGACTTGACTGTTCTATAAAATATCAAGGGTTAGGGCAACAGGTAAATAATGAATAACAGAGAAATCTGCTTGGTTTACTTCCACTTCTCTTTAAGATGCAATGGATCAGAAGATGAGTACCCTGTGTAATGCCCAGGAATTCTCTGAGGTAGTTGTTAAATCTTAAACTACTTATCAGACGTCTTGTGTTGCTGCTCGAGAGCCTTGCTGGCCATGACTAATTTGTCCTCAAGTTCCATTGAAATGTCTTGGGCTCCTTGAAGGGGCTCTGCCTAATAATGCATTACGAACGCAATCCCATCTGTTTAAACTCAGTGTATCTTTGGCCTTGTTATAGCTGTGAAATGATGTTATTGTAGTGATATTGCACAAGCAGTTTATTTGAAGATTATGCGGCTTTGACACAAACAGCAAATTATTACATCTTTATAATTCTAGTTGTATCCCTGATAAACTGAGGAAAGTCTTCAAAAATATTGTTTTGAACACATTTAATATTCTTATTTTAACTTTTTTATGATTACTAGCCTTTTACCAATAGTTTGAATTATTAAAAAAAATTATAATTGACAGGTTAAAATATGGCTCTATATATTCATGGGTAGAGAGATAGCTAAGAATCAGAATTACTAGATTTTAATAACTTCAGCATGTTTTAATTGTCAATAGCTACCTGACAATATCTTAATATATTGCAACTCCAAGTTGTTATTGTCTTGGCATAACCTTATCACAATTTTAGATACAAAAAACCCCCCAAACAAACAAATAAATAAAAAACCCCAAACCTCAAGCTCTCCAGATCAATGAGCTCAATGGAAAAAAGGACACAAAAATATCCTCTTCTCCCAACCTCTTTTCCTTGTGAGACCTCATTGATGAAGCTCAGCTGGGTCATTGTGATTGTTGTACAGCATCATCAGAAATACGAATACACATGACCAATCCTCAGCATACTGCAGACCTGCAATGGTCACACCAGAGACTGGCTGAGCATATGGCTGTAAACCTCACTTTCCTACCAGCAGGGCCATATGTTCATCAAAATCTTGCAAACCAGATGGGGTGGATTTCTTATCTTGTTTTCTTCAAACATTTCAGTAATGTCAGTAAGCTAAAAGTGTTCTGTACTCCCCAGGCCCTGGTACGAAGCTGCCCTTGGCTGGCCATCACCAGCCTCATCCATTTTTTTGCTGTCTCCTTGGAATGCATAATGCCTAACACAAAGAAATGTCATGATTTTGGTGCCAGTTTACTGTAAGCAAGCTTGGACTAGGCTTTATCCTTATGCCCCTTGCCTTAATATGGGAAAGAGCTTTCGTGTCACTGCATATGTTCATATTCAGACCCAAATTCATCTAATTAATTATTACAAAGACTTCTAGGCCTAAAGAAGATGCGATAAAATATGTCACTCTGTTTTTTTTTTTTTTTTTGTTCCTTTAGTATTCAATAACTCTAAATAAAAGCCAGGGTAGGAGAACATACCTCCTTTAACTGGTATCTAGTGATGCCTGAGAGGCAAGGTGTGACACTCACCTTTGAGTTAACTCTGTTGTAGACATTGTGGCAAATCTTTCAGAGAGAAATTCTTTTGTGCAGATCCTGAGTAAACATTTTTACTTTTGGCCTTGTGAATTTGAAGCAAGATGAAACTAGGAAGTCCTTCAGAATGCTGTGGTATTGACAGTGTATGTTTTAAGACATACGTACAAAAAGGTGAAGGTTTTTAACAACTTCCCCAGTGTGGTTGTACTGAATGCTAAAACAGAAAAGAAACAGATGGGCACAATTCACTGAAAGAGACTTCACTTTTCCTTACTCTTTGCCTTCCACCTGAGCAGAACTCTGCTGTTTACTTGGTCTGGTAACAGTCCAATAATCCCAAAGGAAGCTGCTTTTATAAGATTTTAGCTGTCCGATGTGCCATTACATCTGTACACAGTTTGCAGTGTAGTCAATTCTCACACATTTGTACATATCCAGGGACAGCAGCTGGCTTCACCCTTTAAATAGAATTAATATACTTTATTGATATTTCTGGACTAGTCCTTTAGCATAATAAGCTTTCCTGAGCCGCACTGCTGGCATGGTTTGACCGTGATGTAATGAGAAGATGTTGATGGGAGGTTAATTTAAAAACAACCTAAGCCAGGCTTAATTAATTTAGACTATGACAAAGTGGAGTTCAACATGTGAGGCCAGATTTGCACCGACTCCCAAATGACAACCAAGCTGTTGCAACTACTCAATAATTGAACACGTAATCTGCTTCAAGTGTTTCTGGTGATAGAAGGTGCCAGGTGTGATCTTTCAGTCCAAATGGGCTTGGTGAGGTCTTTGCCCACCTGACCCAGGAGGGGGCTGGAGGTAGCTGGACCCTCAGCACACATGGATTGCTGCTATTTAATACCTACTTTTGGAATCTGGAGGCCCACCAGCCTGAATCCTGCTCTCTGACAGTGCGTGGTGAGCATGAGAGAACCACAGCTGTGCTCTCCAACTCCACACCGTCATCCCTGTGTTAGGAGGCTGAGAGGATCAGGCTGGGCTGATCTTTACCAACCAAACTGACATTGCAGCCACGTGTGCAGCTGAGCTTTCGGCCTTTGGCCGTGTGTAACTTGACTCGCACTTCCACAGAAATAGAATTGCTTATAGATTAATATACATTGAAATTATTTTGACTTCGGTTTGATATATGAAAATGTTCTGTATGCGCAATTTTAGTACTCAGAGTCTACTGTAACTTTAATTGAAATTCTGTGAGCTTTTGTTTAAAAAAAAGTCTCAGTAATAAATAATTAATTGAAATAATAAATAAGTAATTGTAGGAATTATACGTATGTGCTTCCCTTGGGTCTCTGCAATGTTATTTTAATTAAGACTAAGGTCCCTATTTGAATAAATTAATGACAATAGGGATTTTTTTTAAAAGTCATATTGATTCTTTCAATATCAATGTTTCACAGAGAAAGTTTATTAAAAAGAATGGAGTGGTTCAAATAGATTTTTGTATCTTGGCAAATTCAATCTGAGTTCTTTCAGAAATCTAATTTTCTAGATTAGTGACTCGCATCTGATATTATAAATAAGCAAGTGATTATTGCTTCTATAGCATAGCATGGAAAACTATGTAAACAACATGGATATTTTTCTTGGGTAAGTATTTCAGCAGTATTAATACACAACCTGCTGCAATTATACGATGCTTCTGAGTATTGTGTATTTATTTAGTCAGAGCTCTGATTGTTTGGCAGAATAAAAGGATTTTTTTACGAGATATAGCAACACAAGCAGATAAGCCTTCCAGCATTTCCACTTGTTTCTTTACGAAGTTGGTTACAAGGAGCAGTAGACTGATTCACAAAAGAGGTGATTAAATAGGAAAATTAGAAGTGGAAGGAGAGCTCCACTTTTGTAGGCAGCACTGGAATATTTTGCTTTTAATAAATGTATCTAGCCTCCATTTTATACTACAAGCTGTGATTTTTCTACTTTTCTGCAAGTAGACTCCTTGACAACAATTCAAATATTCTGGACTGCAGCACAACTATTGACTAAGAAAACTGCATTATAAATGCTGCATCTTTATTATCGACCAAAATCCTTTATTTTAAAATTTGACACCTATAAAAGTGTCACATAACACGGTAATGATAAAATGTCTTCATAGAGTAATCTACACATACAGTGGAAAGGGATTCAAATGAATTAATGTTTAGAAATGAGCAAAGAGTTTACCCCTTTTGATTCTCGCAGCATGCACACTCAACAAATCTCATTGACTCAGTAGGAAAGAGATCAGATGAAGGCAAATAGGACTGGACAGTGTTTTAAGTGATTGGTTTCTCCATTCCTTTGCCCTAGATCCAGATCAGCTTTAATCAATCCTGACAAAATGTCTGCCCAACCTGTTCTTAAGAACATTCACTGCTTCAATGTTTGTATCAGATTTTCCTATTGTTTCACCTCACTCTTCCTGGCTGCACCAAGACCCATTGCATCTTGTGAAGAGAATAGTCCTCCTCTTTATAAGTGCCTTTTATTTACCTCGGGATTTGCCATGTCCTTATTGATGCTCAGCTTTGGGTGGGGTATTAATCTTTTTTTCAGAGGTTGTGCTTTCTAGACCTGAAGTAATTCTGTTGTTTTCCCAGCACCTTTCTAGTCCATCTGTGTCTTTAAGAAACTGTCCCCTAAACTGAACATCCTTCTTGGGCTGCAGATCTTTAGTAGTAGAGTAGAAGAATCGTTTCACACATCCTATTTAGATGCCCTGGAATAAACTTAGAAAAACATATTTTGCCTAAAATATCCTTTGGCTCACAGTACTAAAGCTAGTAAAGAGCATAGAGAAAAATGTCTGTGTGGATTGTGGGAGTGTTTGTGGTCCAAAATTGTTGAAACGTATTTCTCATGCAGATGCAAGCAGAATTTTTTCTGTGATTGATAGCTCAAACTACACGCCTAACTTGAGATGACATTTGAATTTCATTGCTGGTGATGGTTTTGTGCTTTTTTCCAGAAAGGAAAAGGGCTTATTTTTCTGTTACTGCCAGGTTTTTAAGTCAAATTTCCTCTTTTTTTGGCTGTGTTTCATAGTGAAAGAAGACAAAGGAGAAAGTTTCTGTCTGTTGTGAGATAACCTGTAACATCTAGCTGCTTAAGAAGAAAATATGAAATTGGGACTATGAACTGTTCAGTGAAAAGGGTTTTTTTCTGTTTTCTAAAGGATAAAATTTATTAGCCCCCTGAATTTCTTATGCTGTGAGTACACAGGGCTGCTGAGGCCAGCAAGTGTCCCACACAGTGGCCCTGTCCTTCTGCTGTGCTTTGTAGGGTCCAGTCCTGTGTCACACAAAGGGTCAGTATGAGCATTAATTTAAAGCTTTGCATATTCATGAGGCTCCTTAACCTTTTCACCTTTCCTATCCTACCTGCCTGCTCTGACAGCTGTTGCTGACAATGGACTAAAGTTTAATATCAGCTTTAATATCTTCTTTTAAAATTTGTTTTAAATAAAATGCACTAGCTTAGACGCATTTTGTGCTTTATTTTCTATATTTATGTGGGGTCAGTTCTGGTCACTTAGAAATATTGACTTACTAATTGGTATTTGAACGTACTGTGTGGAGATCTGTATTAACATTTAGCCCCTAACTGGAATATGTGGTTTAAAATGCTGAATGCATTACAGAGATGTGTAGTTTTAACCAACTTCTGTGCATTACTATCACATTACCTTTACTGAACATGGTGAAACTTTCCTTTGATCACGGACTGTATCCCAGTTTTGTAGTTTCCAGAAACTTAACATCTCTTCATTCAGTTTGAAATTTTATTGTGAATAAGAAATCTTTTAAGCATTGAATACTACATATTCATAGTAAGAAACCCCCTTTTTCTCCTGCTGTGTGTTAGATTCTGCTCTTTGCTCTTAATTTTCATGGTTGCAACATACTTAGCTTTTAGCCAAAATACTTTGTAAACACATATCAGTCATCCAGGATTCAAAACAGTTAATCTTCTTTACTGCTGCTCTCCACTCTGTCCAATCCATCTGTCCAGTTCCTGTAAAAGATCAGGATCTAGGAACTGAAGCTCTGTTGATTTAATAATAGCCAAAGACACCTGACCACCTGAGGCTCAGCCCATTTCTGACCTTTAATCTTGGCTATTCTGATGCCATGACAAGCTAGTATAGAATGTGAGAGGGGTTGTGCTGAGCAGCACCAATGGTCTGTGTCACATCCCGGCTCTGAGAGGGGATGTAGGTGGGTAGCTAGGCTGAGGGAAATAGAAGACAAGCAAGTGAAATACTTCCCCTTCACAACCTCCTCAGCAATTTTGACATCAGAGACTTTGGGATTTCTGGGAATGTAATAATCCTCAATGTATTGCTTTTGCATTAGTCAATAAAATATCTCCTTCAGCTCAGCTGAAATTTGAACACCTACAGAATCCTTTAGTAGGGATGGCCACACATCTGCTACCTCAAAATAGATGCAGGGTTGGAGAAAGTGTAGAGAACATCATGGTGGCTTTCCTAAATTACGTCATGGATGATGTGATGTTATGTTGTGTATACAGCCCATCCACAAAACACTAAAAGGAGGTTAGAGGAGTGAAAAGGATGCAGATCACAAACTAAGCCTTTAATTCATAAATCTGTGCATATAGACAGTGTGCAACAAGGTTGTAAATGATGCATTTTTCTATTTTTTCTTATAACTCCCAAATGAGACACTTAATAAAATTACTGTGCTACTGGACAGTGGAAATTGATGGAATTTGCAACGAGGATCATAAATATATCTGGAGTTACCAAGTGATAACAACTTTCGCAGAGAATATTAAACCTTTTGATTTCAGGACATGAACTCATCCTTTTCCCACTCTGGCTCATCCCTTCCTCTGGTGTGATGGAGATGTCGTGCCACACAGGCAGCTTCTCACAGCTGCTTCACAAGCACCAGTTGCTCTGGTGACCACTATGAGCCAATGAGAAATTCTCTGCTCATTCTGTTACTCTTTATTTGGGCTCTAATTTTTTTTCCCTTAAATGAGAGTCTTTCAATAGTACTGCCTTTTAAAGATAATGTCAGAAGAGTTTTCAGGTATGTGCATTCGAAAATTTAGCAAGTAAGTGAAGTTAAAATGCCTGAACTTTTCCAGCTGCTTTGCATGTTTCAGTATTTGAGCAGAAGACATTTCTCCATTAACTCTACAGTGAGAAACAGGTTTCCTGGCTATGAAAAACCAGTGTAAAGAATCTGTTTTTTTCAGGTCCTGATACATAATGTGTACTGCTGCGTAGCAATTTGAAAAACCTATTTAAAGAATATGGGCTTGCTATTGTTATTAGTACCTTCCTGCAGTTTTCAAAATCTAATTTGTGGCTCTATTACCAAAAATATTTCCCAAACAACAGTAGAGGAAAATCCTCTTAAACACTGGATCTCAGATTTACTAATTTCATTATCGCACGACATGTTAAATGCAGAGGACAAAACATGTGGTGCCTCACTAACGATAACAAGTAGCAGCATATGAGTTTTGTTTTATCTTAATCATAGTTGTTTGTGTGGTTTCCAGCTGAGAGGGAGAAAATACCTTCTGGATGGCACACTGAACACGTTCCTGGTAAAGAAGAGTCTGTTTCTTTAAGATAAGATAAAGGAGAGCTAGGAATAGGTGGAGAGGTGCTGGGATTTTTTGAGAGAGAAAACAACATTCCCACTCAGAGAATCACTTAGGCAAATGTTGAAGATCCAAACGCACAAAACTCCTAGGCAGAATTAAGGAATGTGTCAAGGTGACTGAAGAAGTCCAGATGAGCAATAGTCCTCTTGTAGCCACTACAAGAATACACGTCAGATGTGGGGGTGCTGCCCTCACACTCATGGTGTCCTTCACGTCTCACTGTCAGCATGTCCCAGCTGTAAAAGTCTTAATGCCAGCACAGTCCTTCTGGTTCCTGTTAAAAGAGTCAGAAATCATGTTTGTTCCTCTTTCCCAGCCCAGGCACATTCTCTGCCATCTCATAGTAGCTGCAAAACACTGCTACTTTTTGAGCTTTCTAAGGTATAGTCACCCTTCATAATGTCAGGTTAAAAAACAGAGAGATTTTGGTGTAAAAGCTTCTTTCAAGCCTTCCCAGCTGGTCCAGCCTAAGGGATGCTGCAGCCAGCAGACCAGGGTCTGAAGAGGAGAGCCTGGTTTTCCAAAAAGGAATTGTAAATGAAATTTCCCTCCACTGATTTGTTATTAGTCCTGCTCAGAGACATACAACAGGTGCAGCGCTTGAGACCAAGGCTTTTATAATTCTATAACTTGAATCTGTTTTCAAGCAAGCTACCCACCTACATACTGATGGTAAAAAGCCAGGATACAAACAAACCTCACAATCTCCTCCTCCAAATTATAATTTTGTTGTGCCAGTGGCCAGAACAGCAACATTGTCAAGTTCATTTGCCAAGGTATTCCCTTTGTACATACAAATTTTCCCCTGCTTAATTGGCCTATGCTACATAAACCCAATGATAACCTTATACTGCTACATGAAGAGTGGACAGAGGAAAATTACAGGCAAAATCTCTTTAACAGAAAATTGGTGTTCAGCTTCACTATGGAAATAAATAGAGGCTTGTAGTGTGAAGCACAAAAGTGTTAATCTCTTTGCACTGTTGGAGCTGCATTTTTTTTACATAGTTCTAAATGAACAGAGGAGTAGTGCTGGCTTCTATTGTAAGTAAAAAAATAAAGCCATATTCTGATATGATGTAAATCAGCCTAAATATGAAGTTAAGGAGACATGCATCATCTAAAAGACAGATCTGAAGATGTTTTTTTTTTCATACAGTGCAAGTAAATACTTAGGCTAAGACTTGAAGACTGAAAAGGTGCATTCATCGTAGTTCTGAACTTTATCTAGTAGCTTATTCCTTTTAATCATGTTACAGAAACACAAATGAAGTTTAACTATGCCATTAATGCTAATTGGCTGTGCAATGTGTTAGTACAGAAGCATTATTGCTTTGGCTCCTCTGGCAATTAATGCAAGTAATTTTGACATCTGAAAGATACTGTAATTTGAGCAATTAAAACCTGCCAGTACAACCCCATGACATGTAAAGTGAAATATCATTACAAGCCTAATTTTATGCAATTTTTTCATATTTAAGAGAATGTCTTATAATTTTCACAGGAAAGGCATTTAATGAATCCTTTACTGATACCCCGGGCAGCAGACCCCACAAAACTCCTCAGAACGTCAAAGCTATCATTAGACACAAAGATGTCTGCATGCACAGAGCATCGGCTCAGCTGACAGAAATCTGCTCATTGTCTCTCCATTTCAGAACAAGCAGAAGGGAGAATAAGATTTCCTGAATCACTGATGCAATTAAAAGCTTCAGGAGCCTTAAAAGGTGCTTTCTCCCTTCCCTGGTTCTATCTTTTATTTCCTTTGACAGAGTGCAGAAGAGAGTTTATACCTCAGCAAAAAAAATGGCCTTCAATTTTAGGGGCCAGGAAACTGCCAGGTAGATCCTCAGCATTTTGTTGGTTCCATATTTCATTCTTTAGACACATGAACATAGGCAGTAAACACAAATCTGTGCAAGTGAATTAGAAGGATGATTGTTTAGTGATGCATTTAAATTGTCAAGATAGAAGCGAAGTGTTTTTAGCTCACCTAGAGAATGGATTGGAGCTACGGATAAGGATTAGGCTAGACTTCAATATAAATTCAGCCCTCCAGTTTCTAGGGTGTTCAGAATTAGCTAGTTACAGATTAACATTGAGATAATCTGAAAAGCAAAGCAGGAAAGCATTTTAGAGAGCATATTTAAAAGCATGTTTAACGTTTGAAAGCATATTTAGAGAGTAAAGCTAAATTTCGTAAAACAAAAAACCCTGAAAATTTCTGTCCAATGCTTGCTTGTCTAGCAAGTGATTTCTCTGTCATTTTGTACCATTAATCCCAGAACATGAGGGTCTAGCCATTAGCCATTCATAGATTCCAAGAGAGCTCTTGGACTTTTCAACGTGAGCTAGCAAAGTAGAAATAATAAAAAATCAAAGTGTATTGCTGCTGCCAAAATGAATCCATTATCTTGTCATGTTTACCCTTTTAATGGGGTACACTGAGCAGGTCACACTGTGAGAGTAGGGAACTACAAGTTGAAGGCACCAATTTGTAGTCCAGCGGTTTTCATCGAATCCTTCAATTTCTAAAATGTGGTAACCAGAGAACACAAGGAGAGCCACACATGAGGCAATTTTCTGTGATGCCGTGTGCTTTGAGAGTATTCTGCTGCACCTCCATTATGAACAGGGTCCCTGAGCCCATCAGTCGCTGGATTTCCATAGGATAATTGTCACATTCCGGTTCTCTAAATCAGCTATTTAAGCATGTTTGATTGACTCTGAGTAGCAGTGGATAACATATCTTTCCTGGTGCATAGATTTGTGCTATCCAGTAGCCAGACCCCCAGTCCAGGGGGAAAAGCACACATGTGTCTAAGTGCTTTGTTGGATGGGGGCCATAAGTGAGAGAACAAAAAAATGGTGTTCTGTTTCTCCCCTTGGTGAGAATCCTACATAGCACAGGCGATGCTTTTCAAAAATGAATCTGTTAGTTCCGCAGTGGATGAGAAAATGTTATCTATTTGCAAAAAATATACAGAGATATTTATACCTTTGCAAGAACAGAAGTGGGGAAAGTAATACACAATGTTAAAAAAAGAAAGCTAGCGAGTCAATGAGGTGTAAAGGTGTAATTGTTGAGAAAATCCAACATTGTGTTTGAGTTCCATGTTACACAAAAAATTTGGTAAATGGCTCCACTGTTCGATTAGAAGGTGTGGAAAAATGTCATGGTCTGAAGTTACTAATGTAGCCTAACTTCTGATTGCACTGAAAATAGATTTGACAGTGATGGCTGTGGAAACAAAGGGATTAATTTATATCTGGTTTCACACCCATGCAGATCAGCTGGCTCCGTTGATGTAACTTATGCTTATGCTGCCATAATCAGGCTCTGAGGCTTGAAAATACAATGAATTCATATTTCAGTAGGTAGGTCCAGATGTATTTTTCAACGACCCAAAACTGGGAGCTCTTTTTCTTAGAACAGAGATGTGTTTATGCTGCAGAATGCCAGACAGCACACAGCAGTGGTTTTTCAACCTGTGGGCAAAGGAATCCACACAGCACAGCTGAGAAAAGCCTACTGTTAGTAAAGTAAATTTGTTCTCAGGGGGCTGGGAGTGCATCTCTGTTGGAAAATTTTAGGACTTTACAAGTCAGGAAAGACTGAAAACTGCTTGTTCAGAGTCAATCAGTTAGCTTAGAAACCAGAGGCAATCTACCTCTGCATGAGTGCACAGAGCTTTGTCCCATGTCTTTCAGGAAAATAAAGAATATAAGCAGGAATTAGATTAGTTGAAAATAGCCCATAAGGAGAGACAATTCCATGTAAGATACTTAAAAAAACTAATACAGAACTAAAGGGGAATCTATGCTTCTTAGTGTTAGAGAAATAACATCTCCAATGTCTAAATATTGTCACGGTTTCTTTGAGTTTTTAATGAAGCAATGATAATTACCATGTGTGGAGAATTTTCCTTCTTGTGTTTTTCAGAACAATGCTCAGATTTCCCAGGGCTCTGAAATTTCAATCTTTTCCCTCCCTAAGTAATTCTATAAAATTCTTTTGTTTGAACTGTGGGTTAGTTATTATTTATTGGATCCTTTCAGGAGCCGAGGCTGGCAGAGCAAGTGCGCAGAGCATTTGAAAACAAGGCAGGAAAAGGAGCTAATGGAGGAATACCTTCTTTTTCTGTACTTCCCCTCTGCAACTGCTACCCCACCCTAACTTCTCCCCAGAAACATCGCAGAATGTGTTTGCAGTGGCCCCAGCAAACAGGTACCTGCATGGTGCCTGTGACTGGCTTTGTCACGGATTGCAGTGACACATTCGGGTCTCTGGCCACTTGATGGAGCTGCTACGAAGAATGTGAAAGAGCAAAACTGCAGCCAAACCAGTAATTCTTTATTTCTGTAAACATTTCCATTGGAATATTTACCAGTGTCCTCACTCACATTTGAATTCATATGAAAATTAATAGAAAATAATGCTGTGATTGGACATAATTAGGTCATCTGCTGGTCATCTTCCTGGGGAAGAGGCCTGTGCTGACTTACCATCAGGACTGAGCCCACTGAGGACACAGTTGCCATGGGGAAACACATTTCTTACCCGTGCTGTCCACATTCTGTGGATTAATGAAAGATTTCATGCTCAGCAGTTGTCAAGGCACGTTTTATAGGTATGAAAGTCACTGTGTAAAACTTCTTATAGTTTTGCACTGCTTCACTGCAGGGCATGCTTAATTTATACACCAGAGGGTGATTTATTCTTTGCAAAATATGAGCCCGTCAGTGTCACTGAAAGCTCTGACATTGTGGAGATGTGAGTCACATCAGTGAAAGCTGCCTGAGGCTGCATTTAACCTTGTGCACTGAAGCTGAAAAGTAATTAATAAATACTCTCAAGTGTTATGTTTTTCCCTCCCACCAACTCAACATCTTAATTACAAGGGAATAGGTACAGAGAAAGCTGCTCTGTTTGTAGTTGCTCTGCCCCTCTTTGCAACCTTTCTTACCAAAAAATGCTCGTAGTCTCAGACTAAAATACCTTTAGTGATATCACCTAAGTAATCTCGGACTTTTATTTACATAGTAATGCTATTCTTCATTAAATTAAAAGCTTTAGGAGGATTATTTCTAGTTCTTTATCCAATGCCAAGGATCCTGGCCTGAGGTGAAGCATTAGGCACTATGGTAAGAAAGACAATAATGGCAATAATAAATTTATACCTACTGTCTCCATATGGTCTCTATTCAGACATCCTAAACTCTACATGTGTCTCTATGCCTATTCAAAGGAGACAGCCCCAAGTGCTTTCAGGGACCCAAGTGACATTGATTACGAGGAAACGTTAGACATAAGAATAGGCATGGAATTGCAATTTCACTTTTGTCATTCCTATTGCAAGACAAATAAAACAATATTTAAAGTTTAAATAAAAATTGACAAATTATAATCATGGGGCAAAAACTAGATTTTCATGTGTCATGTACTCCCCTAAGTCTAGAGAAATGTTGATATGTGTAGAAATGTAGAAATTTGTGAGTAATCAGAAATTCAAGAGCAATGTTTTTTCTACTTGAAAATCACCAGACTTCTGTGCTGTCTCAAGTATAGGAGTGAAAGAGGAAAGGAGTATAACCTGCATATAAGAGCTCTAATTTTAGCACAGCTAATTGAAAACTTCAATCACAAAGCACTGCTTTTTCATTAGGCAAAGATGCTTAAAAAAACCTTTGTCTTTCATACTTGTTGGTAGAAGTGTTCATCAAAAGGCACAGTGTCATGAATTTTTTACTTTGGAAAAATCTCTTCTGGAATTTATATAAAAAAAGGGACTATAGAAAGGCTGTATTCTACTACTGAAATATTGTGGGGTAGAAAGTTACTGAAATACTATTTTCTATTTCAAATTAACAATCACAGTTTCTGATGACTGAAATCTATCATCTGCATCAAGCATTTTCTATTTCATAACACTAGAATTGGACACTTGGGACACTCACATTTTGTTTCTAGGTTCTCTATCTTGTATCTCCAAATATGAAATCTCACCATTTATTTAAAAGAGCTGAGACAGGTTGTTCAAACCTTTGAGTGTGGTGCCTGTAACCCTTCACAGACTGTCTGGTGTCTTCACCCTAATTCTTTACTTAAATTAGATTGCTGAAGTGAGATGCTGTGAGTACTACCCAGTGCTCAGATATGAAGGAGATGTTTTGACAAGCAATTTGATCACAGCAAGGAGAGATTGTCAGAACATGTTGTTGATATTAAATAGCAGCTATCATTAATGACCATAAAAATAAGGCAGACGTTTTCAATATGTAAGTGCTGTGTAATACTGGGATGAGTGTTTGCACTGACATGGTTATTAATGCAAAAATAGGAGCAAAATAGGAATGAAAAGGCTTCACAGCAAACCAGAGGTTGGAATGGAAGCCTGAAATTCAGAGGTGGGTGAGAACTTAGGAGAACCATAGCTGGTTTCTGAAGATTTGTGTTTTCCCACATCCTGGAATTATCTTTCTGGAGAAATCCTACTATAGGATTTCATTCTTACTGGGGATAATGGAATGGATCAAAGGGTTGAAACTTTCTGGGAAAATAAAAGGAAAAAGCATTCTAAGTATTAGACATTACATGGCATAAATTCTGAGAAATTCCTCCAGAGGAGGAAGGCTGGGACTCAAAATTCTGGGAGTTCAGCGTGTTCAATGGAAGAAGATTCTCACGCTTGTCCCATTTGTATATTCTTCTACAGGCATTTGATGCTGCCCAGTTTTGCAGCTGAGGCCATGGGATGTTGATCTGGTTCTGCAGGGCTCTTCCTACTCTCTTAATGAGGACAGAATTCAGCCCAGTAACTCAAGGGTTGTTATTTAATCCAGTTAATTTAGTGCTCCTCTGTTTGCACATCATTACATATTTTAGAGAGATTTAGACTGCAGAGGAGGTCTGAGAGTGTTGCAGCTGGACAAAGATACTGCAGTGTTTGGAGGGGTGGGAGCCTGTGATTGTAGATAAGCTCTAGGTTTGCTTTCAGAGTAAGAAAAGGAATAGGAGGAGAAGTCAATGAGAACACAAGTAGTGAAGGCAAAGTAAGAGAAGGGGGCAGTGTACTCCTGCTAGGATTGGCTTCATGAATTCCTCTATAGATTTAATTCCATTATTAGGTCACAACCATTGAAAATATCTAATTGTGAAACAGAGCCTGTTGGAAAGGAAGGACACCTGAAACTGAGAAAGCCTGATGCAGAACTAAAACTTAACTTGCAGATACATAGTCTTCAGTCTATGCCATTGAACTGACAATGAATTTGCAAATTATTCCGGATAAATGTGGTGGCAAACATTTGTGTTGCCACTGTGAGGTGCAGGATTCTTTTGACTATAAAAGGAGTGGAGAGAATCGGCTGCAGTGTAGGTACTTACTATGTTGGTATGTAAATTTGGTCAAATAAATCCTGACCTCAATGTTTTGAAATAGCAGAGATGATGTGTGAGGTCTCCAGGTTCCTAAACTTGGACCTTTTATATGCTTGTTGTGTTTTTCATGCACTTAGGGCTGACTTTGCTAACTTTTTCTCTGCCCCGGGCTAAGCTAGTGATCTCATGCAAAATAAAATCAGAGTTCTTTTTGTAATCACTGGAGGCCAAGAGCTGGATAAAGTAAAAAACACTTCACTCAGCCAAATATTGACAGTTTTGCGCTACAGCCACGGGATCTGACAGTGCTGATATATTTGCTTCACTTCAGTTCTCCTCTGCTGCATCTTCATCACTTGCTTTCCTCACAAGCTTAATTCAGATGTAATCTTGGAAAGAGCCACATTTTACCCTAGTGAATAAAGATGACACACTGCCTTGTTTTTCCTCTTCCTGATTCCACCTTCCATTGATTTATTAAACCCCTGAGTTTTGATGACAAAGTATGTTTCATCATTCTTCTCTGAAGGGGCCTTTATCATAAGCAGATCATTCTTGATGTTGATTCATGCTTTCTCTGGAGAGCAGCAATTGTGGATTGTCTTATATTTATATTTCCTCTCAGGCTATTCTGAAATAAGTAGTACTCATGCCTAATTTTATTGACATGCTTTTCATGTGGTTTTGGGCTTGTTGTTGTTACCCCCCTTCCTTTCTGAATTGCTTTGTCATTTTCTGGACGGGTGTTTGTGGAGGTATGAGTTACGGAAATGGAGCAATATTAAGGTGTTCTCTAGTGCTTTCAAACAGATCACACTTAATAGAACAATAATGCATTATGGCTG
Source organism: Oriolus oriolus (assembly GCA_013400235.1). NCBI lineage: Eukaryota > Metazoa > Chordata > Aves > Passeriformes > Corvidae > Oriolus > Oriolus oriolus. Next base: position 3,753,272 of record VXBT01009500.1, on the reverse strand, counting down.
GGTATTGTTCCATAGCCTAATTACCTAATCAGATAATGCTGGGGAAGCAAACTTGTAGCAGACATTAATTACCAATGCATGGACTGGTAGCAGATGGCAGTATTTGCAGTGGAATATAAGTTGATGGTTCAGTGGTTTAATTAAAGCTTACACAACTTCATGCCCTCCACTCAAAACATGGTGTTATAATAACTGTGTGCTTTTTAAAAAAGGAAAACAGTATTGAGGTGTGGTTCTTTAACTGAATAGATTTTCCTGCAAGGAGGAAGAAAGAGTGAAAGGAATAGTCGATTTCCCAAAAATTACTTTGGTGGCTTCTATTTGCCTTAGGAGTGCTCAGAATGGATTTAAAATAATGAGTAATTATTGTAGAGTATATTAACAATTGTGGAAACAGGGACTAGGTATAGTCATGTGCTTTTCTTCCCAACTGTTTGTGGAATCCTATTCCATTTTGCTTTGTCTGTTGGTCGTACTAATCTACATCACTTCTCCTTTGTGTCTTCCCCTTGAACTGTATCAGAATGCTGGTACATCTTCTCTGCAGATTGCACATGGTTTGAATAATCTCAGCACAAAAGAAAACCCCATGAACACAACTTTTGTCTGGCCAAAACCTAAGACTATCCCAGCTCAGATCTGAGGGAAGAATGCATGTGGGCAAATTCCACCAGGAGAGCATTCTCTGCTGGGGAGACCCATTATCCTGAATGGTCTTCAGTGTGTTTGGTGAAAATACTGCTCAGCAGTGCTTTGTCTGCTCTGAAAACCATAGCTCTCCCCAGGGGTGAGCTGCAGTGCTTGGGAATTTCGGGAGCCTTGTAGGGAGGTCAGCTAGAGCCCTCCCACGCCATGCTGGAGAGGGAGCACATGCACCAATGCTGCATGGACAGCTCCTAAAGAAACGTCTCTGCACCAGTGAGGGGGTCCAAGGGCTGTGAAGCACATCTAGACTTGTTTGGGTAGCATGGCTCATCAGAAGCAAGCACTGAAGTGAAAAGGACTCAGACAAGAAATCCCTTATTTCTGTTTGCTGTGACAAATTGGTGGGGAGTGTGAGAGAGGTGCATGGCATCACATGATCTATTCATAAAGGAAGAAAAAGCAATAACTGCTGAGACACTAATGAGGTATAAAATATCTCACCTGACAGCCACCAACACATACAGGCCTGGATTTTTTTTCTCTTGGCAATATGAGCTCAGCCAAGATTTCATTATTTCCTGCTGGCTGTAAATGTTATGGAAGAGACAAAACCAAGACACTGTACTCCCTCTGTAAGTTATGAATAAGTTTAAAGATGCAACAGTTAAGTTTATTGTCAGTTTTTGAACTTTTGACAGTGAATATCTGATTTGGTAAGCAATAAACTCACAGTACCTGGCACTTTTATGCACACATCTCAGCTTTTTTCACTAATGCTTTTGCATAGATCACATCTGGAGTGTCATACCTTGGCTTTCTGCAAGCCTTGGTCCTCCTCTCACAGACACCAAGGTAAATTAAGAATAACTTTACTGAGGGTTACAATACACTGCTATAAACTGCTTGAAAGTACTGGATAATTTCAAAAAAATGTAACATATTTTTATTTACATAATCTAAGTCAATAAAGACCGGTGCCTGGTCAGTAGGAAAGAAATTATTATTCCCCCCAGGGTCCAGAAGAATCCTTCACAGGGGTAATTCCCTTCTTATTTAACAAACAAATTTCCTTTTCATTCCTTCTTTCCTTTTGATTTTTTTATTTGCTGTGAAATCCCTCTAAAAATGAAGGCTGGATCTTCCTGAGTAACAGAGGGTATTTGGATTTCCTGTCTTGCCACCTCAAATGATTTCAATGCGTTTGGATTTCTTAACTAAGTAGTGGGATTTCCATTTCCAAACCGCCTACAATATAAAAAAGAAAAAGCCATCACTTAGGGGAGGTGGTAACCAGATTTCTTCCTTTCTTCCAGTTCAACCAGGAAGGTTGGAAGCTGTCTCATGACAAAGTGCATGTTTTTTTCACCTTGATTTAGGTATGTGAAGAGACTCCATCCTGCATCTGTAGATCTGTTTGTTTCTAACCAACATTTGAGAAGTTCAATAGTTTTTCATGACTGACGACAAATGGAAAGCTGAGAACTTGAAAAAGGTACTTAAAGGACTGAAGTCTCGACAGTTTCATGTCATAGGGTTGGATTGCTTGGAAAATATTCACTGTCCAAGAGAGCAGAAGTAATTACCACTGAGTTCTGACTCGTTGTTGCACCCATTTCTGGGCAAAGCTCTCCAGCTGTGAGAGCACCAGCTTGAGTCACTGACTCTACTTATATTTTTCCATTCTATGACACAGAGCTAGTCCAGCCAAATCAATCCCATCAAGACTTAGTGGCACTTTCCTGCTGACTCCCTGGCGTTTCATGACTTCCTTGAGGCTAAGGCTTCCTAGTGTTGCTAAATCCATTGCTCGGTTTTAATTTTAAAATATTATTTTTAAAGACTTCATTCAATATATTTCTCATAGATTTCACCAGTCATAAAACATGTTTCCACAGTAACAAATAGAGCAATGTAATTGCCTGTTCACCCTGCCATAAATCCTTCAGGTGGTGATTTTTAAAATGTGGATAAATATAAGGACTTGGACAACTTCGCTGTTTCAAAGCAAACTTGCAGAGTTCAGAGTGTCAGCCAAAAGATTTCCCACTGAGTTTCACTCAGCTGGAGACGTGAATGTCTCTGAGATAACTCACATGCCAATTTTTTTTTTGCTGCTGTTTTGTTGATGTGCCTATTGTTCCTCTTACCAGTGGGACGAGCACAATCAGACACTGGGCAGGACTTGCCAAATTGCTGGCTGTTTGCTGCATGAGCCTCAGCAAGAGCACAGGGCAGGAGAGGAGCAGCTCTCTGCCAGCTGAGAAGCCAAGGAGGTGGTTATAGCTCAGGGAGGGGAGCTGCTGGAGCCCCCCTGAGCTCCTCCAGGTGTAATCCCCTCCAGTGGTGTATGTTCCCATTGAAGAGCTGTGTGATGGAGCCATGTTTATTTGTAACAAGCAGCCAGCAAAACCTTTATGGGTTTTCAACTACATTTCATTAAATATTAGAAAAGAAGGCTGGACAGACCCCTGAGAACTCCTCTGGGTTTGAGTTCATGCTGCTCAGCACAGCTTCCTTGTGAGCTGCCCTTGCCATCACTCCTGTTTCAGATGGCTCTTTCTCTGTGCTGCTGCTACGGAGCTTTAACTGTGGGGAGTCCTCAGCCTCTCCAGGTGATTTATTACAGACCTTACCCATAAGTAAAAGCAAGTTAGGGTTGTTTTTTTTCTCTGCCAACATCTAACATAAATATTCTCTCTGCAACTGAATTAAAAACATTGGATTGACAGACTATTGTGCGGATTTGTGCCAAGGACAGTGTGTGATGCTTCCAGCAGGCTGGATAAAAATCGAGCAGTTCTGCATCGGCTTCCACGAGGCCCACATCAACCTTTGCTGCTGAGCTCCTGTAAAAACCCAGTTAAAACACATTATGTTGGACAGGGAATCCACAGCATGTCTTCAAAGCAGTTGTTTGTTCTGGCAGCACAGAGGCACCAGGCAGTGATCTGCCCAGGTTCAAAGGCAGGAGCACTGCTGGACTGGAGTTAACTGCAGGGGAGCACAATATCCCAACATCCCGGTCTGTGCTGTTGTTTGTGCCTCTGTGTTACACCACGCTGCTCCTTCAGCCTGTCCCTTCAGCCTCCTTTCTGTGTGAATGAAGTTCAGTGTGCTGGGAAATGACTCTCCATATAAGGATTTGATATCAGTGTGATAGCATATATTGGAATAGCATTATATTTAATTTTAAGTATATTAACCTGTCTCCTGCCCTGATTACTAAAATCCTGTCTGCATCAGTAGAAGTCTTCATATCAAACAGCAGCATGAAAAGCACAGAGAGTAACAAGAACAAGAAATATATGCTGATAATCCATTTAAATGCAAATACCTGGCTATTCGACCTGGGAGGCAAATGTTGAAATATATCCAATATTAAACTCATAGATCAAACTATCAACAACAGTAGTTTAAAAATTTGCGCATATAATTCCGTGAGCAAATTATTTCAAAGTTAAATTCAATACATTTCAGCTGCTGCAAAGAGAAGAAGGACTGTTTCTTATTAAATGACAGCACAACACTCAGGTCCACGCAAGTGTCTTCTCTGTTTGAAACCCCCAATTTTATCTTGCATTCCAAAAATCTCAGAACAGGGCTGACTGGCTCATTAAATTGATTAGTGAAGTTTTTTAAGTAGTGCACTAAACATTACCCAGTCATCATGAGCTGAACTTGAAAATAGCAAGGTTATTTGGTTTTGTTGTTGTTGTTTTATAAAATACATAAGTATTTGGTTTAATTTATCTTCTGGGTTATATTCTGCATATAATTCATTTAAAAAAATGTTTATGCTTCACAACCCTGGAAAGTGGAATATATTTTTTACCTGAGGGTGAAATTATTTCATAGTCAGCTGGTTGCAAGCACTGCAGCTTTAAGGAAAAGAAAAGAAAAAAAAAAATTATATGTTCTAACTGATGTAAAATAAAAAATCCGTAAAGATATTTTCACTGGGCTTTTCAGACAGTCTCAGAACCTATATGTTCAAGATCTCATTTCAGAGGTATTTACAAATAGTTTGTCCAATTTTGTATAACAACAATATATTTCTTCTTATGCTTTTTTTTAACTTGGCTCATAGTGTGCATCACAGCTTAATGAACAACTCTGAATTTTGAGTTAGTTTCTGTTTAGGGTAACTCAGCTCTAAGGAAAAAAATATAACTTAACCTGGACACTTTGAAAACTGCTTCTAAATTTGGTATTTTTGCTCTTTTGAATTCTTGCAACAAATTTTTGATCATTGTTCACCTCCCTTGGCACAGACTCGGTGAACCTGGGTTTGGGAGAGGTATTGGCTACGGAACAGTTCAGCAGCAATCTTGGGTGTCTCTCTGACAGAAATGTTTCTAAACTCACTCAGATGCTCAGCCTGCGGCTCTGCTGCCTGTCCCCTGGATATGATCCTCAAGCTCTGCTTCTGGTGCCCTTTTTCATTGGAATTTGGAGTCATCCATCACCTTGGGGTGAGAGATTTGCCACATTTAGACTGTCTGTATGCTCTATTTGAGTGCAGTCTAGATGGGGTCTTTATTGTGTGGCCAAGATTAGGGGGACCCTTTTCCACCCCAGGCCCAGTTACGCCCTCTCACCATCATTTTAAAGCCTGTTACTTTTGCTGCTCTCCAGCAAGATGAGGTTGCTCCTGAGGAGAGGAAATAATGAGCCTTATTCTGGCGCTGTCCAAAATCCATTTCAACGAGCCTTCCTTCGCCATAAAGAATACATTCGCAGAAGAATTACACCTGAGTGTGTGAACACACCTGGCCAAGGTAATTAGAATATAATTCTTTTGCCTTAGCTCTGTTTGTGTGGTAGAAAGTGGGTGGCTGGATTCCAGGGAAAAGGACTCAATGCAAGTAGTTTCTATTATTGCAGAGGCAACTTGTTAGCAAGAAGTGTTTCTGAGGCTCTTCTGGCTGCTGGCTGTTTATATACTTGTCTTTGTTTGCAGTGTAGATATGCAGACACCTTCCAGTTTATAAAAAACCACAACAATAGGTCATTTTTCTCACTAATGTAACTTTTGTACTCCTGGGGATCACATGAATATCAATTTGTATTTTTTTGGCTTCTTATTTAAAGATCATCTGAAGTGTTCACGGCAGATTGTGAAAGGTTTTTCCTTAAAACAGGTCTCTTTCAGAATATTATTTACACTCATCTCTTTGCATCAGCTGAGCATCGAGGCCACAGTAATGGCTGGGGTAAAACAGGCTCTGTAAAAGTGACAGCTGTTGAACCAAACAGTGGGAAGGGAACACAGCCAAACTGGAAAACTGGACACATTTGTGGCTCAGGGAAGTCCACTGAGAAAAATGCTATCTTTATGTTTAAACTTACACTAAGGTAGGCTGGCACATAAGCATTGTCCTGTCTCTTAGTGACAGTGCTCTTGCAAAAGGAGAAATTGAAAAATTTGTATGACAGAAAGTTTTGCTTCTGTCTAAAACTTTTCATATGATCTGCTGCCAAGCAGCAAATCACCATTCCCATCTTCTTGCCCTAAGCTTTCACTTCTCAGGAAAGAATCTTCCCTCCCTCTCTCCTCTGGAGAAAACATCTGATACAGCTTTCCTACCATCTTCCTTCCAAAATAACTCTGGGGTCCATTAACATCTGGAGTTTGAATGGGTACACAGGATGTTTCAGCAGCGAGTTTTTTAAGGTGAAAGAGCAGAACTGCTGCGTTGTATCTTTAGGGAACATACTGATAACTCAGTCAGTGCAGATGCCACATTAAAATGAAACTGTATTTCAGAAAAGATTTCTTTACATCATCGTGATTCAGATCAGCACATTGCTCTCCAAGCACACAAAAGTCGACAGGTCATGAAGAGCTTTCATAACTAATGACTTAATCATTGGGTTTTGACTAGCTTTTTTCTTAATGCAGGCATTATGACTCTGAGCAGATTGGTAGGTGGGCCTTTGATTTGCAGAAGTAACCCCTGTTAGCCCTGACACCTTTTGAACTTTCAATTCAAATGTTAATTTTGGGAAGGAGGGAGTTGTGAGCAAGCGGGAAGACTGAAAAAGGAAGAGAGAAGCATTTCTGCATGCACACAGCTTTGCAGCAGGGCTCTCCCTGCCCCTCATGCCGGCACAGAAATGCACCAGCCCCACCCCTACTATGCCACATTCAGGAAAAACGCTTGAACCGGTCAGTATACCTATTGCTTGTGGCTTGCTTCATCCCTCTCTCCTTCTACTTTTCCTGTTCTCATAGGTACCATTGCCTAGAGAAGTAATGACCACAGACACAAAAAATGGCACTAACTTGGGGTAACCAGACTGAGCAATTGGCATCGTGGTTGGCCAGAGCAGCCCAGCATTACAGGACCTGTTCCTCAGACAGTGATGCCCATCTCTCTCTTTCTAGGCTGTGCTGGTACACATTTAAGTAGGGGAGCAGGCTTTGCCAAGGCAAGGACAGGGAGCACTTTAGCCTTCTCTGTGTCATCCGTGCCATCTCCCCATTCAGCAGCAGACCCAACTTTTCCCAGAAGCTCTCTTGAAACTATCATATCTATTGAATCCCTTCTTATTGCTCTGGACATCCTTTGCTAGTTTTTCCTCCACGTGGGATATACTCTCGCCAAAGCAGAGCTTTCATATTCGTGCTGCTTATCTCTTTTTTTCCCCACTTATCGAGCGCTCTCTTTGCATTTCATTTCAATTGTTAAGAAGCCCCTTACCTGGGCAACTGGCCTTCTGAAGAAATTCCCAGTCTTTCCCTGGAATTTAATTGTTTCTTTTTAAGCTCCTCGTAAATTTTCTGTGGATATCAGCCAGCAAACCTTTCACTCCCATGCTGTTTCACAGCTGATTTCTTTCAGATAATGAGCAAAGATGTGGAAATCTTGAACACCTTTTAGGGGCTTGGGAAGATATCTTCTCCATTGTATGCATGCACTTCATTTTGTTCCCTTCAAATTGGTCCCTGATCTTTTTTCTTCTCTCCGTGTCTTTGCTGTTTTCCTAAAATAATGCGTGAACACATCTGGTGAGCACGCATAACTGTTGAAGAAATTCAATTCAATTTGATCAGGGTGATTTGTTTAAGGTCTGTTTCCAAAGCAAAAGCTATCAAACAGCTATTATGCCTACAAGTCTCATAGCCTGGCCTGAACACACTTATCAGATAAGCCAAGTGAACAGATGTATGCAGAAACTGCAATAATGGAATTTTGCCAGTCTCAAAGGAGAGGACAAATAAAGTTGGAATCTTTAATGTATTAGAACAGGTCTATTAATGCTGCTGGTTCCCCTATTTTTTGTGTTTATCTTGACGTTTCCCAATAAAGGACCTTAATTTTGCTTCACAGAGGTACCGGTCCCATGACCTTGGGTCACAGAACCTCTTACCATTCCTCATGAACTCTTCCTGCAGTGCATGTTCTTTCATTTGCTATTGCAGTGGATTGCTTCATACTACTCTTACCCATTACTTGTCTTCACATTTTTTTTCTAATTTCTAAAACTGCAAGATACACAGAATCATCAGGAATACCTGCATTTTACAAGCAACTTCCCTTACTAAATTAATTCCTGCCAATATTTAGTTCATACAAAACCTGTGCTATTAAAATAAATGTGCACTGTCTTTCATAACTTATTTTTTAAAGCAAACTACACAGAATTGTCAGTACATTAGATTTCAGCATGCTCATATGTGGGAAGCAGAGCTCTGAGACTGGACCAGAGCATTATTCTCTAGATGAAAACTTTGAAGGTTAGAGTAACAAAATATGAAGTTCCTAGAGGACACGTGGTGTGTAAACTGCATTTTTCTCATAGCTTGATCAAATTTGGACAGTTTTTTCAGATCGCAAAACACGTTGACAAGAGTTTGTTCTGTTCCCAAATATAAATGACCTCCACAGAGACTGAGGGGAAATCAGTGTTCAAAAAAAATGAAGGCCAGGACTCTTTGCAATCAAACCAGTGTGATGAATTTTCCCTTCACCATGATTTCAAAAGAATCATTTTGGTGGAAATTACCCAGTCTGTCAGTTGTGGGTGGGCAGGCAAAAAGATGTAATGTATAAACTTTCTGTCCAAATGGTAGCCAAGATTCTGAATAACTGATCATGGAGAATGGGTTACACAGCAAATTCAGTCTCAGTGCTGTCAGCTATGCTTGTAGTAGGTGTCACTTTGTACCAAGCCATTAGAGGACAACTCCCATGTCCTCAGTCCTGATATTAAACAAGTCAGGGTAGTACACCACTGCTGAGAGTGCCAACCTGACTAAAAGGTTAAATTATAGGCTGGATGCTGGAACAGAAAATCAGAGTTAAATTTTCATGGTAACATCTGCTGTAGTCCTTTGTATTTCACTGCTGAAGGGACTGCAATAAAATTATTTTGCCTTCCCGTCAGCTGATGTTTGAATTAATGAGGTACTGTCCTCATTTAGATCCCTTTCTTGTTCTTCAGGCTCATATTCTTGTGTAATAAGAAAGATGAATCAACTGAGACTGAGTTGATGAAGGCATGGAACAATGACTAGCTAAAGCAAATGAATATAGATTCAAAGGACAGCGGTACTGAAAGGTTTAAATGGGTTGAATAAGTATTTGTGGATATTTGTCTATCAAAAACCACTGATTTTATTGAAATTTAACCTGCACTGGTAAAGAGCTGAGGTCAACACATGTTCCATTTGAAAATAAATTTGATAAATTTTGCTGTGTAACTCTGGGATTGGATCTACTTATGTCACTGAGTCTTTTTCCAGCCCAGGTAACCAGCTGGTAGATGCCTGGTTAGAGAGCATCTCTGCACATCATCGTACTCCTGGTACTGGAGACCAGTCTGGTAGGTTTTCATCAGCTTTTCCAACAGTGGGATCACATCAGCACTCAAAGTCATTCTCTGACTGACCTGTCAAGATACATTCACTTCACTGCAGCTTTCAGGTGAAAAGTCCCATTTTGTGACAAAATTACAGGCGTTCTTGAGGCACCTGGCCTTCAATTTCAGTTACCAGCTCTTTCAATAATCTGATGTGGAAGTAATCCAAAGCTTGATTTTGACACACCAAACAACCAAAGATTTTCTTATACTCTGAAGTGCTTTTTGTTTTGCTTTGCTTTTTAGTTTTGCTTTGCTTTTTTGTTTTAAAATTTCACTTGCAGAAGTAGCTTCATCTCTGGTGAAAGGGAAAACAAAGAATAAAACTAGGCAAAATTCGGTCTAGTTTTTGGGAGATTTTATTTTTTGGGAAAATTTTCATGCCTTTCCTTTTGTGTCCTTTTATGGAAAGTAAAAATGTTTCAAAATCTGGTAAGTTTTCTTGGGTAAGGAAATGCTTTCTCTCTAAGATTTTGTTCTGGTCATGTATTGCAAAGCAACCAAAGCAAACAGAATAAATAATAAGGAAAGATGACAGTTTCCAGACTGTTTTGACATATAATGTGAAAACTACATCCCTTTATTTTTTTATTTCAGTGGGACTTGGTGAGTGTATTGCAATTGTTAAATGCACAATAGAAATGTCAGCTTTGTCATGGATTCTGAATGTTCAGGGGCGGTACAGACTGCTGGCAATTTGCTTGTGAAAACAGTTGTTTTCTTTTCTGTCTTGCTTTGCTTTCATGTATATGGCAAGACTATTCTTGGTCATGATAAGCACCACTCTCTTTTCCAGGGGTGTGAGTCACTTGGACTTTACAAGGTCAGCGTGATCTCCCAAATGTTCTCCAGTTCCATTGCAGCAATCAGCTCTCTTGCCTGGTCAGAACATGATGCCTCCATCATGTTCCAATTTGTTGTCTTCCTCAAGGGCTGACCCTGACCCTGAAAAAAATAAAAAGAAGGGACCAAGTCTCAACTTCCCAACTGAACGAAGTAAATCTGGTTCGAAGTTTCTGATTCAGTCTTCTTTTCAGCAGAATCTGTGAATGTTTTGAATTCTATCCAGTCTTCCAGCAATTTCAAAAAGTGTCACATACATGCAGTGCAAAGCTACTGCTATGGAACTCAGTGTGCAATATAACATGTCTGAGAGGAATATTGATTTTTCACGGAACACGAAAAAAAGAAAAATAGAAAAATGTTTTAGCATGACCTTGGCCTTCTAAACAAATTGCCTGATGGTCATATCTTGTCTTACTTTCTTCTTACTTGTCTGGAGGCCTTTGTGGAGCTTTTCTAAAGACCATGATATCAGCTGCAGTGTGGAAGTGATTTAGCAGTTCTCCATAGATTTAGGTTATTTCATTTTTATGTAAGTTTTTTCCCCTGTGTGAATTGAGACCTATTCTGGGGCATTGTGGGGTAGTTTAGCCACCTGAAACTCACTCTAACATCACAAAATCAAATGTTTATCTCCCACTTGAGTACTGTTTGTTTTGACATCCTACTTAAGGGCTTCTGTGCAAAGGGCAGGAAGAGAGAAAAGACTACAGAAAACAAGTGTAATGAGACTGAGTACATAGTAGAATACTTGAGCCATCACTAGGTTCCTCAGGCTGCAGGTTTGTAATGGTTTTAAGATAATCTAAGTGGGCAGCTGTAGTCCCACCCTGTTCACACTTTTAAACCTCCTGGAAATTGTGGCAGCAAAATCTGGGTTTGGACTGCAGGGAAGCCTTCCATACTACTTCACAAAGCTGACATGAGAAACAGAAGGACTGTGGTCAGTTCAGAGATCTGAACTACTACAGCAGAGAACTGGCTGCTAAATTTAAATTGAATATTTTTTTTTTTCTTGGTTAGTACATAGAATAAGTCAGTCATGTTCTTTATATCTAATGTAACATCAAAACTAGTAAAAAGACTTCAATTGCATGATTTCTAAACATGGTTTTCACAAATTAGCCTTCTAAACTCATAATTGGAAATGTAATCAAGAGACTATTGTGCCTTTTGGTAAAGCAAAGCAGCCCTAAATGCCATGAGAGTTCATGATGCTCGTGAGTCCTGAAGTCCATTCCAGCCTCAGTGAAGGTCATTTGTGCTTATGTCCCCACTGACACATCTGGTTGTTGTTATGATGGCTGAAATGTGCATTTCTGAACTTTGTGCTGTAGTGCTCCCAGTTCATGGGATGAGATACTCCAGCCATAGACAAGCACCCCACAGACATCCCCTGGTAAGTCAGAAAGGGTGGCAGAGGATCCTGAGAACAGAAGTGCTGTGGGTGCTGAGACTGTTTAATCTCTGCCTCATTCAGGTACCATTCAGCATCTGCTCTCCTCATGTCACTGGAGACTGCAACATAAAACACTATTGTGGCATGTAAAGGAATGAAACCTTTTGTAAAATTGAGTAAGAGGAACTTTAACACCAAGCTCTGGGACACTTCATTGATCTCTCAGCACGGAATTAACAGGGAATATATTTCTTCACGTAGGCTTTTCTCTAGAGACTATGGTTGTGGAAGACTAGTTAAATTACTGGAGGACAGGATATAAATCCACTGAGTAATTCTTTTTGGATGCTAAATCAATAGCTCTGGTGGTGCAGATTAAATTCTTTGCATCACTTAAGGCTTTATTTTATAGCATAACGAGAATGTAAATAAAGAAATGAAAATTAAAAAGTGAAGATTCTTTTAAAAGTTTGAAAAGGAAATGTGTGTGTTTCCAAAGTTGTATCAAGTACAGACAATTTATACTGGCCAAGGTAAAAAAAAGAACAACTGCAAATTATTTATAAATTTAGCTTAAAGATGGAAAGATAGATATAATGAAGTTTTAAATCTGTTGATACCATTTTACCACCTGGCATAGGTTCTTATATTAAACCAATATCATCCCCTGAACTAAACAGAAACATCAGAAAGAAATGTGAGCAGAGCGTAGAGGATGGAGAAAACACCTCTTGTGAGATTTTTTAATTTAATGCTGAAGCCAGCATTACAAATGGGTGGAAATAAACAACCTTCTCTGCCCTTTCTGCCTTTCTTGCAAGCCTTTGAGACCACAGATTCCACCAAAGTTATCAGTCAGCCTTTATTTCTCCAACCTTCAATGAAACCTTTGACCAAAGTGTGCCATAAAAAAAATTAATGTTCTCCACCTGGAGGATTACTTATCTTCCCACTGCTGCCCACCTTGGAGTATGTGCTCTTCCTATTCTTGACTCTGTTTCCTTTCTTCCTTCTTTGCTTTTTACTTAAGAAAAGAATCTACTTTGAGGAAAAGAAGAGTGTCTGTGGCTGGGCTGCTCTCAGCCTGTGACCAGCAAGGCAGCTCTGTCTGAAATAATCTGTTAGTGGTGTGTGTTTACCCAGCTCTCGGCACCTGATAGGGGTGTTTACCGACCCTTGTTTCTCTTGCAGAGACACTTCATGCAATGGTCTGCAGAATCAGAAGCAGCAGATTTATCTTTGTTGGTCTTTCTTCCTCACTCTCTGGGTATTTGTCTTATTTTGTCTCCAAGAAAACATATTCATCTCACAAGAGAAATCAACAGAAGTGGCTTCAGTAGCTCATTTTAGGTAACAATGACTTGCAAGAGGGCAATTAATGCCACCTCCATTACCAACAGAAAAACATTCAAAGAGGCATCATCACAAAAAATTTCTGTGTACCCAAAGAGAAAGGAAAATAGAGCTAGTGCCAAAGTTAAAACTTTTCTTATCCTTTTACATTTTAAATGTTTTAATGGTCTGGGGTTTTTTTAGTTTGCCAGGGATGCTTTTTCTGTTATTTTAAATAGAAGATTATTAAAATAAGTATTTGCCACAGACCTAAGCTGACCATGGTTTCAACTCAGTATTCAACCTTGCTTAAAGGAAGAAATATTTTATTCACTCTCAATCCTCTGCTTTTTTTTGTTCTGTTAAAAGTAGTGTATTAATTGACTCCACTGGATTACAGTGGGAATTTAGGAGTTTAACCTTGATTAAGCTGGTTTTGTAGTTTCAGCTAGATGCCTGTGGTTTGGAACATTCCCTAACTGTAAAGCAGAATGTTATCTTCAGAAGAGTAAATCTGCTCTTGTGACTAGTGGCACTATGTTAAAGTAGTACCAACATGGCCTCCCAAACAGATCTAAAGAAGGATCTGGATGTCCTCAGCAGCCTGAAGGCTGTGGTTTAACCCAGCTGATAAGCAAGCACCACACAGCTGCTCACTTGCTTCACTTCCTCTGGCCTCCGTGGGACAGGGAGGGAATCAGAAAGGTAAAAGTAAGAAAGCTCCTGGGTTGAGATAAGAACAGTTTAATAATTTAATAATAATAATAACAACAATAACAATAATTATAATGAAGAAGAAAATAACAGGAAGAGGGTGAAATAAAACTCAAGAAAACAAGTGATGCAAAAACAAAACGATTGCTCATTACCAACCAGCTGATGGCCACTCAGTTCCTGAGCATCAGCCCCCAGCCAGCTTTCCCCCTGGTTTACAGGCTCAGCATGGTGCTATATGGTCTGGAATATCCCTTAAGCCAGCTGGGGTCAGCTGTCCTGTGTGTCCCCTCCCAGCTCCTTGTGCCCCCCCAGCCTCCTCGCTGGCAGGGCACGAGAAGCTGACAAGTCCCGTAAGCGCTGCTCAGCAACAACTAAAACATCCCTGTGTTATCAGCATCACTCTCAAAGCCAGTCCAAAACACTGCACTGGACCATGAAAGGAAATTAACTCTATCCCGGCTGAATCCAGGACACTGGGTAATTGCTTTTTGCCTACAATTATCCTCAAGTGAAGAAAATTTCAAGAGCGACGCAGTCCTACTGCAGAGCTATATGGTACTATTAGCCAAAAGCCTCTGTATCACCAGTCTGATAAAACACCAGCAGAGTCTAAAAGAGGTTTTGCAACAGGACATCATCTGGTCCCTGAAATTTGAATAAAGCATTAAGAGGCCCAGATTTTTTAAATCTTCCCAAAAATTCCCATGACTGAAAATCTGTTCCAGACATTGTTGCCATCCACTGGAAGTTGCCAATGAGCTTTGCCTTGAGGTTCTATAAATAAAAATCATTAACCTTTAGCTAACATACAAATCACAAGTTTAATAATTATTATAGCTGCTGAGACTCGAAGATGAAAGACATGAAATTAAAAAGCTTGGTGTTGATTTTTTACCATTAACACTGCAGCTTTGACATGCTCTAGACAGTCCCTGAATGCTTTCCTTTCCTGTCTCCTTCCTTTGTATTTTGACTCATTCTCTCATTAAAAATAACCACCCTGTAAAGATTTCAACTCTACTTCTTCTTTCATTGAACATGTCAGGTTGTGACAGATGTGTTTGTTTCTAACCTGAGCCTTGAGGATGTGCAAATGTCATGCAAATGCCCTTAATTTCATGCAGCACATTTGAATAGCGAACTTCTTGGCAAAGCAATGCTCTCCCAGCCCATTTTCACCACAGAGGCATTCAGACAAGGAGAAATCAAACTTTTTGTCTGTACCCAGCAGTGTTGCAGGCACTAAGTGGCCACTGAATTCAGAGGTAGCTCTCTTTGTTCTGAAGGCATTATATTATAATTCTGTTCTGGCTGCATGTGTCCCCCTATTTCTACTGTAGGAAATGCACAGGTTTTGTGAATGTGACAGCATCACAGTAGTTCTGAGGGAAATGGTGTCCCTCCTTCATGTCAGCAGGAAAAAGCTGGGTTTTTGGTTAGGCTGTTTTTGCATGTGAAAAGGCCATCCAGCATATGGGGAAGTTTTATGGCTACCAAATTCTCATACCTGACTGTATTTTTCATCCACTAAGCTCAACCTTAGTGTTACCTGTCAAGTGATAATTTCTCCCATAAAAACAGAGCCCTTTTTTCTTATTGACGCTTTTGTTCTGGGTCCTTCCCAAGATTAGGAATGAAAATGAGAAAAATATCATACGAGTTAATCCTTTTTATGGTGGTGGTGTCTGCATCTACCAGATGGATCTTGTTTTTCCAAAGCACAGAGCTAAAATTTGGGAATCTGATTGAGTGAATCAGACAAGCATGATGCAAAGAGCCAAGAAATGTAGAATCAAAATACCTTGATACATTTTGCTTGAAAAATAAGTGTTTAAATTTTCACCAATATCTTTTCATTGAAAGCTCAGAAGAATATTTTGGAATTTGGGAGATTTCGGATTTTTAGTACCATTTTCTAATTGTCTATAATGAATATCTATAAAGCACTTTCATTTATTAATTATTCAGATATGACATGTCATTGCCAAGTACCTTCAGACACATGTACATTACCATGGCTTCTTGGGTCAGAAGTGTGCTTTTGAAGCAAATTCTACTTATCATACTTTGGTTCTTATGGCAGAGGAACTTTAGAAGATGCAAAAGGTTTGGAAACCTGTCTGATGTAAAGCTGACATAAAAAAATTACATAGATTACATAAAAACCAAAATGAGCCCAGTGATATTTGGTCCTCAGTACCAGCCATTTGGCTTTACAGATCCATTCCCAGTGGAGTGAATATAGGCACAGACATTATTCAGACCAATTAGATTTAATAGTTTACATCCAAATTGCACAAATAATCACCAATGTGAAGTTTTGTCCAGGCTACCCTCATCTTTCAAGTTCACCAAACCTGTCCAGCAGTTCCACAACATGATTTCTCATGAGATTTCCCAGGTCTGGGTTCCCAGACAGAAATTCCTTCAGAGTCTGAGTGCCTCATTTTTGGTTCTGATTCTGGCTGGATCCCAGAAATAAATAAGGAATACAAAATGAGGAGCAAAGCTCCATCAGGATGAAACCATGAATGGAGATTAAAACTGTTCATACACAGGATAGAACTGTATCCTTGAAGATTCCTTTATAGAAGTGCAATTACTTGAAGGAGAAATAGGTATAGATTTATAATGTGCATCTCTGGTACATTCTGTGTTAATGTAATAATAATAATAAAATTGATGTAAAGGAACAGCAGACACTATTTTTTTCTCCCAGAGAGTTATTTTCTTGCAATGGAAGCCAATTAGTGTTGTTCTCTGAAGAAACATGAAAACATCAGAGAGAACATTTTTTGTCTGAAAAGAAACAAAGTCACTGCCCATCTCATCTTTAGGTCTGCATCCCTGCAGTGTGCTCTACCTCCCAACTTAGAATAAGCATAGGACATTTCTGCTGGATTTGTTTAAGCTCTTTGTAAACGCCTTGTGGTTTTAATGAGCAGAGCAATGCAGTGGAACCAGCGCAGGATATACACATGAAGAATATCACAAAAGGACTGAGAAGTGTTTATATTTGTAGCATCTTGGCTTGTTTTCTCTTGCCTTACTGTTTCTGTTTCTCCTTTTGTTTGCTTGTCTCGTGTTCTCATTCTGTTCAGACCCAGAGGTAACTGCTTGCGTGCCTTCATATGTTCAGTGTCTCACAGCACAGAGATGCTTTCAATCCCTGACTGCACCAAGCAGATCAAGAGCTTTTACAGTCAGGTCTGACATATTAAACGGCTGTGGTGCAATTCCTCCGTAACACGATGAGGAAGACTCCCTGCCATCTCTGCAGCACCTGCTCTGACCTGCTGCCTGGAGCAGCTCATCCTGCTGTGTCAGCTAAATTGGGTGTCCTGGGACACGAGTCACCCAGGCCCAGTGCCGAATACGTGGCTGCGTGTATGTCTCTTACGTATATTCTGGGTTCAGGTTCTGGGCACAGAGGAAGCATTATCTGAAGATGTATCATTAGTTCATTGCCCATTAATGGCCTGCATCATGTGTAAATGTCTCTGGACAGTCCCATGTGTTTAAACTGCTTCCTTTATCATTCAAAGATATTATCTCTGGCTCAGGCTTCACTTTGCTGTGGTTACACTCAAGCATAAGAGTTTTTCCCATGACCCTTGTTTTGGAATTAAGGCATTGGAAAGACCTCAGCATTTCTAAAATATTGTTACCAAATCAAGTCAGAAAAGCAACCAGAACTACAGATGGGAGACTGCAGAGTAATAGTCCGTGTTAGCCAAGCAAACAGGAAACCCTGAAATACACATACGGTATTATCCAAATCAGATTAGACGTGATGACTTTTCATGCAGGGGACTCACGTTCTCTTTAGATTAAGTAGATTTGCATAGGTGTGGTAAAAAACATTGAACTAAAATATTAGTGTGCTGACAAGTGTATTTAATTTCTCAAAACAAGGAATTCCTTGCAAAAGGCATCTTTGCCTACAGAGGGCTTTAGATCTTTGCTGCAGAGAGATGCCCAGAAGATATTTTGTCACAGCTACAACTCTGAGAACAAATGAGCTCTGCAACAAAATTATGGGTGTCACCCTTGTCAAGACTTGAATCATCAAGGAAGTCACTGGTCTTGCTTGGTCTTAGCTACTTTAATGCTAAAAGTATTTATGCTACTTTTATGCTAATTTTATTCAAGTCCATTGATCTGTTAGTGCTGCCATAGGTATGACTTCTGTTATGCTGCAAATACCTTAGCAAGTTTTTACATTATATTTCAAAAGCCAGAGTCTTTTAAGACAGAGGGAAGATCAAGAAGATCACATCAATTTTCTAGTGATAAATTGGATGCTTTCATGTTGTTAAAGGAAAAAACAAAAATACAACATTTCTCTTACTGACACCATCAGCTTCTTAAGGCTGTCTTTCCAAATGAAGGACTTCAGCAATGGGCTAACCATCAGTGCAAATAAATCAGAGCAACCTCTCTGTTGCCAAAAAAATATAGGTGGTTAATATGGTTCAAAAATCTAGATAAGCAAACAAATCATCACTAGGAAAAAAAAAAGGTCAAGGTCAACCAAGAGCAACGAGATTAATTCACCTTTTTATTCTGTATTATTAGGACAGTGGAAGGAATACAGCCAGCTCTTGCCTTTGAATAATGTGCTTATAATTTCCAGATATCAGGTGCTAATTTCCTAAAACATGTCAACTTCATCACTTGAAGCTGGCTGGAATTTGCTGATCATCTTCCTCTGCAGTTCAGTACCTGGAGGATTTTGTGCCTTCTCTTTGCTCTTCTGACTGTCACCTGCTGTACCAAATAAATTGTGGTATTTCATGGCAATTAGGTCTCTCTCCCACAAAACTGCCTGTTGAGCTGCAGGAAGAGCTTGCTTACATGGTTAGTCAGGTATTTCTTCCTTTATGACAGCATTTGGCAAGTTTCCCAGATTGGAATTTGTCCCTGGACGCTCAGAATGCCCCCTGGATGCTTGTGGAAATTTTGGAAGTGTTGTGCCTTCTTTCATGTCTCCATCTCCATGATCCCTCTCCCCTGCCAGCTGGTGCCCAGGGAGCCCTGCAGAGGAGCCATTCCCCTGGTGCTGTGCATCTCCAATGCTCCTTCTGGCTTTGTTTGCAGAATTTTCCGGCTTTTGCATGTTCAAATATCAATTCAAATGTTTGTTTGCACAGATACACTGTTTACCTCATCATTCTAAGACTCATTCCGTCCCCTCAGGGCTGATAGCGAAGCAGCAGTGCCTGACTGTGTCAGGCCGTGATGGATGTTTGCACAAGGACAGGCTCACAGCTCGATGGAGTCTTGGTGCCTTTCCATTTCCCAAGGCAAGATCTAAGGCTTCTCCCAGAGCAGGGTCACATTTGTCTTCAGGCTGCTCCAATGAAAACAGGAGTCCTTTGAGGAGAGAGGAAGGTGCATCCCAGAAGAGAAAAAAAAAACGCTTCAAAATGTAGACAAGCAACAATCTTCCTGCAAGAACATTTGAAAAAAAATAAACACTTCTTCCTACCTGAACTCCTGATCTCAACAGGCAGCAATGCTTTAGAAACAGCTTTTCTTCACGGTTTAAAGGAAAAAATTCAGCAGGACAATTTTGGCAAAGTGAGACACTGTCTGAAACAGAATATTTTTTAGTAGATTAAATTAATGGAAAAAATCAGAACTCCAGAATTTTCAAGAGTAAAGTTGCATTATATATTTTATATATATATATTTTCATCAGGAAAACTACAGTAGTCTCTTTTTCTGTCTCTATTTTTTGAAAGCACATGAAAATGTCTTTCTAGATCAGATTATTTTCATTCTTTCTGTTTCTTTTCAGACAAAAAATGTTCTCTCTGATGTTTTCATGTTTCTTCAGAGAACAACACTAATTGGCTTCCATTGCAAGAAAATAACTCTCTGGGAGAAAAAAAATAGTGTCTGTTGTTCCTTTACATCAATTTTATATTTCTTAGTTGCGTCAGCACAGAGAATGACTGATTCTGTTTTTTGAGAAAGGATATGGTTCCTGCCTAATTTTTATTTATTCATTATTACTGAAGGTAGATAAGAAATAAATAGAGGTAGTTGAAAAGACTTTAGTTGGGGACTGTATTACATTTTCTTTCCTTTGCTCTGAAAGAAATTGGTTTTACAATCTTTTTTTGTCTCCTTCAGCCTTAATTCACTTCACTAGTCAGAAGAAAATGTTTGTGACACAAAAAGTGAACAGGAGGCTGAAAGGCTCCTACATGTAGGCAATAGGAACATGGGAGTTCATGTGTGTAGCAAGATTTTTTTTGAAACATTTGCTTTGAACACTTCAGTGCTGCTTTGCAGAGCAAATGTCACCTAAAAACAGTAGTTGAGAAGGATGCTAATCTACCATTTTGGCTGCAAAACCTCAAATAATTACTCTTAGAGAAGTTTGTCTTCCCATTTGTGACACAGGCTTCATCTACCCTATGAAGTGCTGTGCTGAAATGTTAATAGAGACCCAGAGAGCTCCTGAGCTGTGTCAGCTCAGCCCAGACTGCCTAGACTGAGGAGCTTCAAATAGATACCAGAGGATACAATCTTGGCATTCCCGAGAACTAGAACCTTTCTATAACCAGGTTACTATTTGGATAGTAAGATAATTATAATTTTTCTACATACCTCTTGGTATGTGTTTTCTATTTAAACCCCAGGTGGCCAGAAAACAGTTTGTGGGCTTGGATCCCCCCAGAGCTGTGGCTTTGTTTTAGGATTACAGTACCCAAAAGGCAGAGGTTCCTTCAGCTACAGGCGGTGCTGTCACAGTGGTGTGGAGAGAGCAAGTATCAACCACTCAGTAACACAGCCTGAACCTTCAGACTCACATTACTTTGATTGCTTAGGACACACTAAAGCTAATGTGGGTGTATTTCTTACTTTCCTTTTGTGGTTCCCTCTAATAATACTCATCGCTGCTTGTTTTAGAGCCGATTCTTATTCTTGGATTTTTGATACCACTCTCCAAGAACTTTTGGACAATATCTCTAAACCCAGGCACTCAAATAGTACCACTCTTTCAGAAAAATGGGAAAAGAGTACTGGACCTTGGATGCTTTGGATGCCTTTTGTGTCTCTTGATGCATTCTGCATCAGTCAGCAGACAAATGGGACTCAACATGCAAGCAAGTAAAGGACCTTCTTTATCCATCTATTTGGACCAGGGTCAAAACTTGAGGTGTCATAAACTAGAGTGGCTCTGACAAAGACACCTGCTTTTGTCACATTAATCCCAGTGAATGTCTTTTGGTTTGCATTTAGCAAGTATTTGGACCTACTTTTGTAGGACTGCCAGCTCCAGAGAGACTCAAAGATGCCTCAGTTTTTTGTATTTCCAAGAGCACACCTGAAAGGAGGTGATAAAAAGAGATCAAGCTACTTCTAAAATGCCCACATATCTAAATCTCACACAAGGTGATTGCTTATTTGGCCATGTGTTGATGAATTATGAAATTTGGGTCTCGTTCTATTTAGCAAACTGATACAGAAGTGTCCTTGCAGGTGAGAATTGTCACCAGGCTTTTCTCCAGGCAGGACTAACCTGAAATCAGCTCTGTTGTCACACAGGAATGCCAAGTCTGTCAAAACAAGGGAATTTCCGAACCACAAGATACCACTGGTTCATTTAATATCTGAGAACGATCTTCAGCAAAGGAAGATGAAAAATTGCAGCCATGTCACCCACTATTCCAATCAGTCACCATTTGTGCTCTAGGGTGTACACTGTTCAGAGGAAAGACTTATTCCTGAACTAAGCGGGTGTTCACTCCATACCCTAAAGCTCAAAATTAGATAACACTTTAAATTTTATCCCAGCTATTTTAACTGCACCTATCCAATCCCTTTTATCTCTGCTGTGACATTTTCATATCTCATTTTTCTACCAGTAACTTCAGAATAACGCAGATGATTTTCATGTTCCAGGTGTATGGCCATACAGAAGCCTTGTGATCCGCTGACTTATTGGATAGCACACCGCAAAAAGCTTGTTCAGCGTCTCTCTAGAGGAAGAAATTTGCTTTGTGACAAAGGTTATTACTAGATTCTATCTTCAGTTCGGTAGAGTATCAGAAATACCATGAGAAGTGCATTTGTGGTTCTGCTATCCTTAACGTTTCACATAGGGGGAACAAAAGGACAAAACTCCTAGCAAACCAGAATTTTTTAACTACAATACATACAGATTACCAACATCCTTGAGCATCAGAAGCATTAATGCTGTGAGAAGTTCTCAGCGCAATTTCCTTTAAAGCAAGACCCTGAAACAACAAAACCTGTATTGAACCTTTGTAATTTTGGAGACAATAGTGAAAATGAAGAGAGATGTAAATCAAATAAGGATCATATGGAACATCATCTTAATCACTTGGAATAAATCCTCAGGCACACACTGTATGCTGGGTGATTAAGATAGGCAGGAACAATTACTTTTGAAGAAGTGGATCAGAGAATTGTTATTTCAAAGGTCAATCTGAAAAGACTAAGAAAATAGCTGAAAAAAACCCATTACAGAGCAGAAAAATAGATTCACTTCCTTTCGTACAAAGTTTTGGCAAATTCAATTCAGGTCAAATAAGCAACAGACTACATGAGAGGGAGTTAAATTGGAGGGAGTTAAAACAAAACCAAATAAACAAACAAACAGAAACCCAAATTAAAAACACAAGCCAAAAAACCAAGGCCAACTCTGTAAATGTTCCTGACAGTATGGCATTTAACATCAAAGAATCTTCCCCAGGCTACTGAGAATAGCAGCATCAGCTGGATATTTTATAATGAGCCTAGACAAAGAAGAATAATTAATAGATACTAAAAGGCTAAATGACCTGCATAACTACAAGCAAAATAACGTTTTGATATTCTTTTTTTCTCATCCAACTTGACAACTTTTTTGGGGAAAAAGATTGCTCCTGTTTTGGAAAAAAAGACTTTTTTTCTCCTGGTTTGCAGAAAGGTTTTGAACACAGAGTTATACTGTCTTTAAAAGCCCCATCAAGGCAGTGGAATATCTGGGAGGAAAGTCCATGTGATCTCCCTTGTGGTGTCCCTCATCCATCTTCCCCTGTGCTTTTGTTTCTTTGGAGCTCTGCCAAAGTACACAAATTGGCTTTTTCTCTGTGTAAAGCACTGAGAGATCCCTGGATAATTCCTCTCTATATGTATAAGGAAGGTCTGAATGATTCAGGAGGCTGAGTCTCACCAGACTCCTGAAGTCCTCTGACACCTTTGCAATACACTCTGTTTTCTGCATGTTCAGCTCCTGCCTAGAAGACTTGATTGCAAGCAAAGTTTGCAAAGCCTGATTTCTGCTTAGTCATTACTCTTTGAGAGAATATGCTGCCTTTGTGTGCAGGTGTTGTCAGTGAGTGGCTGAAGGGCACTCGGGCTGCCTGAACTTCCCTGAGGAACCTTGTAATGCTGAGCAGATATCATGTGATATGGAATATCCCTTTGGTCAGTTTGGATCAGCTGTCCTGGCTATGTCCCCTGCCATGCCCACCCCATCCTACTGGTGATCAGGGGAACCCTGGAGAGACAGTGCTGATGCTGTGCCAGCGCTGCTCAGCAGTAGCTAAAACACTGGTGTGTTATCAACACCTTTCCATCTACTGATACAAAAGCACAGCACCATGAAGGCCGCCTTGGGAAAAATCAGCTCATCTCAATCAGACCCAATACCCCTGTCATGGGGAGCTGACAGCAAACAGACAAATTAGAAGCATGGAAAAAACCTGAGTGCAGAATTGGGCTAGGATGCCAAGGAAGAAAACTGTGTTAGAAGCGCTATTTGCTAGAGAGAGATCCTCAGCAGGAGTAAATGACAAAAAGGACTGTATTGTCAGTGATTAACAATAAGTTGGTATATGGCGTGGAACAAACTTATTCAGAAAATTCATTTTTTGAGACCATTTACATGACATACATGACATTTCTACAGCCATACCTAAGCTGTTAAAAGGAGCAGAAATACATGTTCTATCTCACAGTGCCACATGAGCTGGATCTGTTGAGTGAACACTGATATATTTTTTTAGCCTTTTTGCTTCCTTCTTTAACGTTCTCTCTGTTAATATAATTTTGTTTTCTGTGTTACAGGGACACCAAGGTTATCAGCTGAGGTCACTACCCTAATATACAGCGTGCTGCACAGAAGAGGAACATTGCTAGAAATCATATCCTAGCTACACGAAGATGAACAAAAGACAAAAAGCTTGGCCCTGCTCACAGTCTGGCAAGGTCACTGCCAAAATCAAGCTCAACTAAAGTCACTTACTTTTACAAAGAAACTTGACATAATCAAAGGCCAGCCTCTGAGATCCCAGAGCATCTCACATCCTGAGTATGGCCATATCATCAGCCTGTGGCTACAGCCACACAAGCTACAAGCACGAGGTTGGGATAGGGAGTATTTTAGATTCACACACTGTCAGCATGGCTTTCTGTCATTTGTAATGCACACTGGAAATGTAGATCTTCACTTTATGTGTGAGTCAAGCTTTCACTCATTTTGCTATTTCACCAGGCTTCCTTAGGAGGAGGACACATTATCCTTGGAGCAAGAGAAAACATATACTGAAGTGAAAGCATGTCAAAGAAACCTGTGGGTGAGGAGGGAGTGAGGAGAGGAAGGAGATAAATTGATCTGGACAGCAGCTGGCCTTTGGGAAGACAGAAAGTATATAATCTCCAGTATTTTTTTCATTTGCAATGCTGAATATTGTGTTGTATTAATCAGTGGCCACTTGAGCAGCAGCAGCAGCAAAAAATAAAAAAAGGAATTAAAAAGGAATAAAAAAGGAATAAAAAGGAATGTCCAGACCAGCACTATGAGGAATTAATCAGTCTTTGAAGCAAAGTAATGAATTAATTTGTTACAAAAAATATGAAATAATAGAAATATGTTCCTTCCTCTCTTTACCCCAGAAGGGTTCTAATGTGTGAGTTCTCATTAGTAATCACTTCTGCCAAATAGAAGGGTTATGCACCTTTCCTGGATAATGTTTAAATGTCAAAAATATTTGCATTGCTGTCTTAAATTAGTGATTCTTCTTGCAGTGGTCTAACCCATTTGTATGTAATGCACAGATGTACTTTGAAACTGAGGCTGTAACAAACTGAGAAGTTCCCAAGTGCTAGGCCAACACGGCTCTGGCATGCTCTGCCCCCATGCCTTTGGATCATGCTCATTTCTCACTCAAGGAATTAGACATGGACATATGTTAATTAATATCTCTCCTCCCCATTCAAATCCTGGTATGGCAGAGGCAATAAGGAGAAAACAGGAAGGCTGCACACAGGGCAGTGTGTTTGATCATTAGCATCTGCAGATGTGGCCATATATTCCTGACTGCTGAAAAATGCAGCCTCACATAGATTTGAGGTAGTTTCTTCCCCAGAGGTAATCTTGATACCTGGCTGACTTTCTAAAGGAAATGTCCTGGTTTTCCAGCACAATGTTGGACTGAATGTGGACGTGATTGCGTGACATTCTGCAGCCTGTATTGAGAGGAGGTCAAACAAAATCAGAAGTGACCTTCTGTCCTTAAAAACCATTCCGCTCTCCCTCAGCAGTTTAATCTGTGTCTCTTGGATGTCAAGTAGTGGTTTCATTTTATATAATTTACAATGTGGTAGCACTCTAAGTTTGTAGTGGACTCGCTCTGTTTTAAACACCAGTAAGGTAGACAGTAAGGTCTCTGCTCCAGTGCTCTTCTATTCCACAGCACCAGTTGGAGGGACAAGAGAAAGGAATACATGTATGATAGAGAAGAACAGGCAAAGGGAGAAAGTAGGAGGAAAAGAATCAGATTGAGTCAAAAAGACTAAAGGGAGCCTTCAGGAAGGGGTTAAAATGATAGAGCTTTTCGGTGGTAGATGACAAGAAAAGAGTAAGATGAATCATCCACTCATAGCCTGAGTCAATGAGACTGGAGTGGACGACTTCTGAAACATCAGTCTTGACTGATTTTTCTGAAGGAAGTTCAGATGGTGGGGAGTGTGACAGTCATGAACATGCTAACATGGTTTATGACACTTACAAAGGTATCATTATTACAGAATACCAACACACAATACAGACAAAAGTCTCTGCCAAGTGTTGTTCCATCCTTTGTGGTGCTTGAAATGCCAAATGGTGTTTCAGCAGATTTGGTTCAGTGTGTCTCACTCCTTTCCTCAAGAAAGACATTGTGTTGGAAATATTCCAGGCACAGGGAAACTGATCAAAAACGAAATCAGATTTTATCGCTAGAGATCACCTGTAGCTCAGGTTGAGTGTGCTGCTATAATAAGTGGTTTGAGATTTATGCTGGCCAACAGTGCAAACAGCTGTTCCTTGCTATTTCGGATGACTGCTACCAGTTTTATTGTTCCCAGGCAGGTAAGCAAAGTGCTGTGAAAAATACCAGCATTTCAAACCTGGACTGCTCAGATAATGCACATTACTGCCTCAGAGTCCTCTTATTGTCTATCTTTACAAACAGCTGGCAACAGCTCTTGGTAAATAATATCATCTTGGTGAGTGTGAGAGCTGAGGGACCCCAGGGATGCAGAAGAAGGTTTGGTACCCAGCTCCACCACCGGCTCCTCCCGGATTCGCTATTTTCTTGCTTTCTGGTCCAGTTCTTTCTTGGTGAAAGTAGGATAAAAATTACTTCATTCTTTAACGAGTGAAATGTGTGCTGCCTACAGCTGAAAATGACACATCTTTTGCCCTTTCCAGGCCTGTGTGCAGGGTGGGCAGCTAAGGACATGCAGTGGCACTACTTCATCGACATTTCTATTATGTTCAGTTTTAGGTTTCATCTCCTGCTGCAGAGTTTTTGTGGCAGACAGCATATGGTGTTGTAGTACCTCAGAACCCACCTGCTGTACTAGCTGCCTGGCACAACCACTGCTGCTACTCCTGTCAGACACAGCATTTTTGCCCTTGAATGTTGGATTGTTTTAAAAAATCTGACAGGCTGTCACCCAACAGCTGGTTGTTTCACAGGTGCCAGAAAATTAGTCTCCAAAAGGATACTAGCTTCCAACAAGGATTTTGTAACAAGCAACTGTTTAAAGCAACAAGATCTGAAAGGGGAGAGGCTTCAGCAGCAGGGTGAGTGTGACCACGGACAAGGGTTCCACAGTACCTCTGCTCCTCAGCCATCTCTGCTTTCCATCACTTCACACGTCAGTGGTGACCAGTGCAAAGCAAACTCATTAATCCTGCTGCTGGAAGATTAAAATCCCTGTGTTGAAATTGTGTATTTACTCACATCTCAACTTGAAATAATCACAGTGCACGACAGAACTACTGTTGATTACTTTGTCTGATCACATCCTTAATTAGTGTTACGCAAATTTACTGAGTAATGCTGAGACTCCAGGACAAGGAAGCAGCAAGCAGAATGAAGCACAGGGTCAGTCTCCAAGGAGCTTTAGCTCTGTGCAGAAACTCACTGACGCAGGGCAAGTCAGCCACACTGCAGAAGTGTTTGAATACAATGTGGATACTTATTCACCTTATTTACCGAGCCCCAAGAAGTTAATTCCATCTTATTCCCTGCTCTGATCATTGATGAATGAGAAATCCTAGATAGTGTTATTTCAAACTCTGATAAATATTTATCTGTCCGAAAACAAAAACGAGAGACTTGGACCTTAATCTTCCTACTCGTAAATGACTAATGAATTTGAGTGTCCGCAATTTGAAGTCTCTCAGAAGATGTGATCAACAGAAAGTCCTGAGGATCTCTCTGCCGAGAAACCCAGCCTTTCCTGTAGAAGTGAAAAGTTTCTACCTTTTAACTTCCAGCTCATTTTCTTTTCATTTTACAACAGGTTTCCAGGCAGAGGGGCTCTGCAGTTCCCTCAGCCTGTCCTGTGAATAAGGTGACCAGTCAGAGGAAACAGTATCTCCTCCTCCTCTTTCACATGAGGGCCACCTTCAGTTTTACATCTATATGGGGATACATGAATGCTTTGGACCAGTTTTATCACTGTCACAGAAGGTGTCATCATCGCCTACAGCAGCGACTGCTTCCCTCAGCAGTGTGATGACAAAGTGTCCCCGTGATTTCCTTTGAGAATGAAGTGTGGATTTTGAAAAGCAAAATCAACTTACGCTCTTGTGTGTACTTCCAGATTATGAGAGCATTGTTATGAGATCACCCATAAGGGTTAGGAAACAGATCATTAGAGTAATTCACTCGATATGGTTATGCCAAAGTTAATTCACTTTTCAGCCATGTAATAAGATCCCACAGGGTCATTACTTCTTTGTTACATCATCAAAAATAATGAGATTCATTTTTCTCAGTTTATGTGGAAATAGACACTGCCTCTTATCATCCCCAGATGAGTGAAATCAAGAACTGCAGCAGTTCCTTTCTTGAAGTTTTCTGAGGTGAAAAACCATTATTTAAAATGTAAGATTTAATGCATTAATACCAGAGACTTGGATTGTCTCTCCCTGGCAGTTGAACCTTTTATCACTAGCTGGATGCATAGACAGATGAATAGCTGTGAAAATAAGATTTTTGTATGTTATTTTGGAAAAGAAAAAAAAAAGGTACTTGTCAGGTTCATTAGTAAGAGAAAAATAGGACACAGAAAATGTGCTAAGACAAAAAATTGATTGCCATCACATGTAGTATAAATCAGTTTTGCTTATGTACTTGACAAGAACTGTCTTAAAACACAAAGCAAGGCACAGAGAGTGTAAGCTGCTTGAAGGATCCATCAGTTTAGGAAGGGTGTGCGCTGGGCTCTTCATAACGATGCCTGTGCAGGCGAATATTCCTTTACCAGGTTAACACTCACTATTTCAGCAGCCATCATATCACATAATGGGTGGGTTTTTTAACTTATTAGATTCTTTCCAGCAGTATGCACTGTTCATCTCTTTGAAGCTGCCTAAATTACATTAGACCAGCTACAGCCTGATGATTTTTTTTACCAGTATGGATCAGCTGATTCATTGGAAATGGAGGAACCAGAAAACACTGACATTATCAGTCAAGTAAAATGTCTGTTAGAATTACTTTTTTTTTTATTACAGCATCTGTTTTTGTACCATTTCACACTGTGCAGGACTGTGTTCAGGAGCCTACAATTCATCCCAAAAGTGTATAGAGTCTGACACCAATGTTTACACCCCAAGCACTGTCAGGACACAGAGGGACGATAATAGCGTAGAAAACACAGAAAACCTTTCCATCTACGTAATCAGACGTGAATGGGACAAGGGATAAAGACAACTGGAAATACACAGAAATATTTTGTCCAGCAAGGTCATAGCAAGCATGAGGACAAAGTCTCAATTTCCTGGATTTTATATATCCTAAGTGTTGTAAGGGAATTAAATGGGGGTGCTGCTGACAGAAAGGTTGTGAGAAAGGTGTCCATTGAAGGAGAATATTATTTATAACAACAGAAGAAATCAGGATTTACTGAACACAAAAGGTGGTTTCACAGCAGAGCAACTTAGGGTACTCCTTATTTCTGTGCAGGGTACTCTCTGTGGGGACTCCTCGCAGACCTCATTGCCTCTGTGCCCACGCAGGAAATCCAGTTCCTTGTCTGGACAGGTGCTATGGGTCTTGCACCCACCAACCCAGTTAGTGTAGTGCTAACAGATACTCAAGAGGCTGTTAATAATGGGTGCCACTGGCTTTTCACTGTGCTGTGTTACGACCCATGGAGTGGCCAAAAGTGCACAGACCCTGGGATATTTCTCTGAAAGAGTAACAGATTTATGGATCCTCCTTCTTATCCTTCAGTTCTGAAGAGCAGGTAGTAAAAGCTGACTTGCTCTGACAGAAATCTAGGAGAAAAGCAGATGACCCCTTGGGAAGAACCCATCATATGTCCAAGCACTGCCTGTCTCTGTGCAGCGCAGCCGGCGCTTCCCGTGCTAACAATATGTATAATTCGAGCACCTGAGATTCCTGTGTTAGCAGCCAGAAAACCTTATGCAAATTCCACTCTTGTAGGCATCTTCGTGAAAGAGTCACTGTGCAGGAGACTGCAAGTCAGGAAATCTGAATTTGAATGGCAAGTGTCTCCCCTGGGGTAAATTTGCAATGTCAAGCTGAATTTTAGTAAGGCTGCATCAGTTTGTGCTGGTTAAGGAACTGATTGTTTCAGATGATTTATTATACTTCCTAACTTAGGCAACAGCTGAACATAAAAATCATTCCTTGTATGTCAGCTTAATTAGAAGTGACTAATTTAATGAATGCAGTGTAATTAATGTTTATTATGCCATGCAAAGATCTATTTCAACAAGCCAGATAGATTTTTCTTTTTCCTGTAGCTATTGCATTTGACCAATGTAATAAAAGATACAGCTGCAGACTATAGGGTTAGACTACATACTGAAGGTATATAACTTGCAGGCCTTCACTGGGAACATGAATTGCCTATTTATAAGTACTCAATGCATCAGGCATGGACATTCTTAACCCAAAATTAGGCTTGATTCTATTCTAATTGAAACTAGAGTAAAGAAGGAGAAGCTCTTTTCAAGACAAAGAAATTTCATTGACATAGAAATAGTAAAACCAGAAAGAATTAGATCTTGCTGTCTCCCAGTATTTCACCTCAATTCAATGGATTCAGAAGCATTTCTGGCAGGACTGCAACATGGAACAAAAATAAGCTGTGGAACTCCTTATTTTCAGATGCAAAGACAAATAAATTTGGGCAACTCATGCAAATCATAAACCACCTCCAAAGTCCAGAAGATCTCACAATGAAGAAATTGACTATATTAATGAATAATATGCCTGAGCAGAACAGAGTATAAAATGAATATATATCACGGTTATAAATTATAAATAATAAAGTCAACACAAGTTATATCTTTTGAACTAAGAAGAAAAGAAAATATTTAAACACATATGCAAACATAGATAATGCGGAAAAGAAGGTACATCAAGTTGGATGTGCTATGACAGCTCAGATTCAGATAGTCCAAATGACACTTTACAGGTATGAATTTTCAACAATTTGAAGATGTCTCCCAGTATTTAAGGACAGCTGCCTTACCGAACTTCGATAGTATTCATGTAGGCATCTCCACCTCTCTAATACTCATATTAGATATGTTCAATTTAGTGTCTCTTGGTATATTATAAAGAATTTATCCTTAATATGCACAAGAAGAACTTTTCAATTTTTTTTTATGGCACATAACAATAATCTCCAATATCACAGTTCTCCCTGTAGACTAAAACAAAGACCTCAGATCTTGAGAGCTTTGTCAGGGTTTTCAGTATTTTTGTTCTCACCATTATTTGAGGCTTTTTGCTTCCTTACAATTTTCTCAAAGTAGAATCAGGACCAGAATGGCCTCCAAAAAACACTGCCAACAACTGCAATTCAATCATAAGCATAATCTTTGTTAAATAACCTGTTTACACTTAGTTGGCAACACTAGCAAAATAGGCAGCTCTCCACAGTGCACAAAACAAAGCTGCTCCAAATCTGATGATAAAATTTGGTGTTAAGGAAGCTTCTTATCTCTGCATGAACATGACATCCATTAAATTGACTTATCAATATACTTTACCCTGGAGATAACATCAGAATGTATACAGACTGCAGCAGAATCAGGCTTGGCCTTTTCAGTGTGTAGGCTCTTGCTGTTACAAATTATGCTGGCATGCTGGGGAAAGGTCTGTGGACAGGGCATCGTTCAACTACATGAGTCAAACCTGTTAAAGGATGTTATGAACAAAAGAGGAATCCACTAAAACATGTACAGTCTTGTTTTAGATAGAGCCATAACAGCATTACTTGAGTTTTGATAGTCAGCTTATTTTATACCTTTATTTCTCACCTAAAAGTACATACTTAATGCTAAAGCTATAGCTCACTGTGTGGCAGGGATCCCATCAGAATTGAAATCTCAGTGCCAGTCACCTGCTTCATTTATTTCTTGCTGAGAGCCTAATGAGAAAACAGCCAGAACTACCCTGAGAAGCTGAGAGGAGAAATATCACTTTTCCAGAGGTACCAAGAAATTCAAGCTGTTCTGAACATGAGAGACAGAAAGAGCAGCTGAAATATCAAGAAATATCATTGTGAAAGGAGTAATCATCTCATTCTCAGTGTGATGGACTTAGATTGCACATGTCAGAGCCACAGGAAGAAAAAAAGGGGAATTGGGCAAAAACTTCCCCAAAGCCTGGGGACTTAAAGTTTATCTAATGGCTTCGACAGAAATTCCATTGCACCAGTTTTATTCACACCTTTTCTTGTGAGCAAAGTTCTCTCAGAATGCCCAAATAAAGCACACCCCCCAGGTTTTTTACTAACTCCCAAATGTGGAGCAGAACTGGTATCCCAGAGATTAAAAGTGCTACAGATTATCATTTTGGGAAGAATGTGGGGTATAGAACATCATGTTTATGCAGGAAGATGGACATTAAGAAAATGGCAAGCTTTGGGTGAGGCAAGAGAGTGAGGCAGCAGTTCTCATGGCTCAGTGGATGCCTATTCCCTTTTTTAGGTTTTTTCTTTTGTCTGCAAAGCCAGTAGAAACCATTGTGGGAAGAGCTGGTTGCAAAATCATTTTATAATCATGAAATTAATTTATAATCAAAACAATTTGATAATGTTTACCTATAGATTTTGTAGAGAGCTTGAACTTTGGTAAAAACTTTAACCATTGTTGATTAAAACTCAGCTTCTTTTGGTGAAGCACTAAATACGACAAGATTAAAAAAAGACCTATATTCTTGTGGTAAAGCCATTTTCCTACTGTTACAGAAAACTAGGGATAAATTGCTCTGTGTTTATGACTATTTATTTTTGGTACTTCAAACACTCTAGGATTTCTCAGGAGGTTTTATTCTGAAAAAGCAATACCACATGCTTTCTGCAGATATATCAGTAGGAGCTCTCTAACAGTTCTCCATATATGCCAAAAAACTGGGTCATAGCAGAACTCTCTGAATATTGTCAACATTAAAAAAGTGCTTTCTGATCCCAATTTGGGGAAGTGTGGAAAAAAGAAATTAGGATATTCTGTACTTTTGACTCTGTTAAAAGTACTGAGATGTCTCAGCACTGAGTTGCAGGTATTCCAAATTATATCTGTGTGTCCCTTCCAGTTGAAATCTATTCTGTTCCTGCTGGTAGAGGTGTGTATTGGTTTAACCTGGGAGGCACTCAGACACTGCAGAGGCTGATGGCAGCGTGAGATGCCAAGACAGCTGTTGCAGCAGAGCTGATTTCAGAGGTTCTGGGAGAAAGGATTTCCCATTTCCTATCAGTGCCATTCTCTCCATGTCAGCAGTAATAACCCTGAGCTTGATCAAAGGCCATCGTGCTGAATGATGTGAAAACTCAAAGCAGGACTTTCAGCCCTGCAGGAGAACATCAGCAGTAGGAGCTGTCTGACTAGACAGCATGTAGAAGTTCAGTGATGACGTTATTATTTTTAATGAGCAAATAGCACAGCAAATATAAAAAGTAATTTGACTGTATTTGCCAGAAAAGTGTCTTACAACAAAAAGAGTAAGGATGGTTGCACAGCTGAAGAGGGACAGGAGTTTATCTGAGCATGGGAGTCCTCATGAAAACAGCAGTCATCCTGGAATTGCTCCCAGGCAGATGAAGCTGAGTGGTAACTGATCAAGTGTCTAATATAAAAAATGATTATTCTCTGCTGTTACAAGCCTGGTGGGTGATCAAATACCTCTATTGCTCCTCCCTTACCTGCAGCTGCATCTCAGCTAATATAAAACATTGCCTTTTTCCTGTTGTGCCCTAATCTTACGACTCTGTAACAACAGGCATTGGGGCCAGTTGGCTTCTAGCAACTCCAGCTTTAAAATATTGTTTGCCTTGTTGTTTTCATGCTCAATTCCACTTACTTTACAGTGGATAAAGATGTCAGGTCATTCTGTTCTTGCTTTGTCAGTGATCACATTCTGCAAACCCTCATGTTTAACACCAGGGCCCCTGCACACAGCAAAGGTTCCTGTTCTCTGCAGGGCCAGGATGCAATTAATGCATCTTTACAGACACCAGAGGCTGTGTTGTATAAGTGTGGACTTAACCACCTAGGTCCAAAGGAAAATTTATATCTTTTGTCCTTGGTAGGTTTAAGAGGTAGGAAATCGCACAAAGGCTGGGGAAGGAAAAATGGAAAACCTGGCCTTAATTATTTTGAGGCTATTTATCATTTCTGCTCTGCATAGTTTTTTGTCCCACATGGGCTGCAGCTTCTAACACGGTCTAAGATGAAGAAGTACTGAGTGGCTCTTGATCAGGTTAGAATAACCAAACCACAGAGACAGATAAGGATTTCCAACTTGCATCACACAGGGGAAAAGGAAACAACATTTTTATTTCACTTTCACACTCTGTAGGATATCAGGCTGTGCTTCTTTTTAGGATATTCAGTGAGAGAATTGAGTGCAGAGGTAATGATACCTCAGTGGGAGATGTGCCTCAGTGAAGGAGGAATAAAAACTGACTGCAGACACCAAGGTGTATGTGAGAGAGAGCCCAAACTGTAGGTGTGGATGTGCAAAAGTGAGGAAGAGGAGAGAGGTTTTCTGCCTTCCCTTCATTTTGTGCAGACTGTCCAAGGATTCAGGCCCGACTGTTGTCAATGAAATCCCACCTGCAGGAGAAACAAGAAAGGATGGAGTACCCAGAAGGGACACGAAGCAGCACCTCCACCTGCATACGTGTCAAAGCCTTAAAACCTTTTCTAACAATGAGCTTACTTCTCCTTGTACCTGGGACCATTGGAGGTACCCTGAGTACTTTCCCCAGCTTGCTTCCTTCAGCCACAACTTTTAGAAGCTCTGAACAGTACCATGGTGATTTGTTTCAGGAAAAAAAAAAGAGAAGTTGAAGAAGACAATACACCTATACACCAAATGAAAAAGTTTCTTCTTGTGTCACCAGAGGTGCCCACTAGCACAGCTTGGTATTGATGCAGCTGCCATGTGCCTGTCCCTTCACCATCTGAAAAAAATAAAGAGATTTGTAAGACGTCGGGCCAAAGGCATGCCTTGGATGGAAAATAAGTTTTCTTCTCCACCCTGAAAAGGGAAGAAGGCAGATAATTTCCATGTGGCATTTGCCATACTTTTTATTAAATATCTGCTGTCATTGGTGTATACTTCACCCAATTTCCAGAATACTAATCATGCAAGAATGATCAGAATAACAACACACCTGGCTACTTTCTTGCCAGGTATCTCAATGCTTTTGGGATTTTCCCCACAATCATTTTGATAGGAACCAGATTGTACAGGTATTAATGTAGTTTAGCAGGCAGGGGCATGACAGCCGGGCTTGCAGAACAGTGTCTGCTCACAGAGTGTGGAGTCTGGATACTCCTTTCAGCACATTTCAGTTTAGCTTTGTTTTCCAGCCAATAATTCTTTGCTGTTTCCTGCCATGGTGACATGAGAGCCACATCCCCAGAGAGATGCTTTGGAAGAATTCTTTAAAAAGAGACAGTCTCCAAGTAGTCG